>JAPMOQ010044403.1:1436927-1507299 GCA_026543055.1 Argiope trifasciata
CACACACACACACACACACACACACACACACACACACACGCACAGGCCCATTTATCACTGACGATACCATGAGCAAGGAGCAGAATGGTGCTCTTTTCCTGTCACAGCTTGTATTTTGCACACGATCAGTGGAATGATTGTAGCAGACGCTCGCTTCCACTGCCTTGGTATTGCTGCCAGTGAAAGCACATTACCTCTCTTATTTGATTACATGAAAAAAAATTAGACTAGATCATACGGAAGCTAGAGAGTCGAAAGCCCTGTACTCCGGAATGTACTGTATTAAAATAAAATTTTAAAAAATCATAAAATAAATAAAAGTTCGCGTGTTACCAATGTGGTATCATCGATCCTTGCTTATTAGTTTTCATATGGCATTAACAGAAAGAATGTTTTCTTTTGCTTTGTGAAGAGCTCCATTAAGTGCTTAAGTTTCCTTCCCCGTAATTGATTATAAAATGCACCAAAAATTTTATTAACATTTAACCCTATTTTGGAACGAAAAAAAAATCATTCGTGTTTGTATTTTAAAAAATTAGACCTTCATTGTAAAAGAAAAGTTCTTGTATACATATGCCTGCACGACTGAAATGTGCTGATTAGTCTGAGTTTAAACATTTTAAAGCAATTCATATTCTAAAATAAAGCTGGCGTATGTGATACATTCTTGCTATAAATAGCATTTTAACAAATTTGTACATGGACATATTCAGTCTTTTCTTTATTTTTTCATCGGCAATTTCCCCATAAGCTTTGAAAATCCTGTGCATTAATTAAAGGAGGATAAAAAAAACTTTCTTTTGGGAAAGTATACCCAAAGAAATTCTTTGCAAGAAGTATAAAAAAACAACAACCTCTGTCTTAATTATTTGTCTTACCCACGATTCATTTAAAACTCCTGGTGACGTCGGTGCACTGATCCTCCAGTCAGATCCATGATCTTTTTGATGTTTTTTGCTCGTAATCCTCTTACAAACAATTTCCGCCCGTTGGGTCCTAAATCCAATACTTGGTCTATAAAAAAAGATTGAGTTCCTTGAAAAAGATGTGTTGCAAATTATAAATGAATAAAGCTTTTTTTAATATTTATTTTGGCAATGGTAACGCATTGCTCCAGTTTTCTTTTCTTTATTACAACTAATAATAATATGATTTTAAAACTGAAGAAATGATAGGATTTAAGAATGTTCATTAAAAAAATTCCATAGTGGCTACCAAAAAATAGTTAGGTGGAATGAATGATAATTTCTGCTTTTTTTTCGAATCGAAACAAATAAAATTTACTAGTGAAGAGGAATTTATTTATTAATGGGTTAAAATGATTTGTTTTTTTATATTTAAAAATATAATAGATTTTTCTCAACAAGATATGATTATATCCTTCAACACGAGTATTTTTAACCTTTTTTCAAGCAAAAATAAATAAATAAATCCTCTTAGTGTTTAAATATTACGGCTTTGTAAGAAAAAAAAACTCATTCACTTTTGTTTATAAGCATTGAAATTATAGGCTTTAGTTTAACAAGATAAATTTTTCTTCTTTTTTTAGAAGGTCAGTTCTCTAAAAGTGTCTCCAAATTCACCCTTCCAATATCATGTATGTATGCATTATTTCTACTAAAGCTTTAAAAAGCCTTTAGTATTAAATAATAAAAAAGGGCTTGGTTTTAGTGATATTAATATTCTTTTTTAAAGCAACGTTAGCTTGTTTTGGCGTGGGCCTTGTAATTTTGAGCCACGGTAAGATGACAAGGACAGCAACTGAGCTGGAACCCCTTCCCCAAACTTTCAAATAATCTCAGAGAGAGAACATTTGGCCTGTATAACTTGCCCCATGTACGTTTACATGTCGGTCATTCAGTGGAATCGGGTCTTAAGCCCTCCAATTTTAAAGCCATGTAACGAACCTTACGACCATATTAAGAAGGAAAGAGATATTTAAAAATATTTTGAACTGCCTGATAAGAAAACAGCCATTGCAACATAGAAAATCAATAAAGTATTTTTTAAAATTATTTTAATTTCGAAGTGCAAGAAGACTTAGTCTTAATTGCAAGAAAACTGAATTACTCATTATTTAGAACATAATAAATTTATCATTTATTTATTTATATTTTTGTAACTGTTGCTTTTGGTGACCAACTGGTTAGTAGGGGATATTTGTCATATTTAGTCTTAGTTAAATGATTCAGATACAACTTCATGCCCATTATTCCGTCAGATTACCAGATATTATTTTGACTGACTTACAAAGGTTTTTTTACTTGTGTACATAAACCTGTTTATGGAGTTTTGTAACGTCGTAGCTCCTTCAAAAACATAAATGCCTGATTTATCCATCTTTTAATTTTTGCAGCATGGTAACTTTATTTTTTAATTCATCATGGAAACCACTCAGATGCTAAACAGATTCAATTTCTAGCTTTCTATAATGCAAGGACATCACATGACTGAATATTTGATGAATAATAAAAATGATTTGAATTTCAGTGCAGAAATGCAACCTTTTTGCTGGAAATTGGACAAAATTACTCCCCAAAGTATAAGAATAAAAGATGTATTGCTTAGTATGTTTTTCAATATATCGTTTCAAAAAGTTAAGAATCCTGAAATAAATTGAGAATTTCCTCAAATGTTTATATCTAAATCTGAAATAAACCCATAAAGGAGTCATTTAATAGTGAAATTTTATTCCATAATTCAAATTTATGACTGATTTTAAAACAACAAATAAAAAAAGTTAGAATTGCCAGTTTCATTCTGTTAATGCTAAATGAATTATATAATGAATTTTTAAAGATTAAATTTTCACAAGGAATTTCAATGCCCTTTTATATTTCATTTATAGAATGTCTGTTCGAAAATACAATGTTTTTTTTGTGAAAGCTTAATGGGCTCTGAAATTGAGGTTAAAGATATAAACAACTTTAATTATTCATTATTATCTCAATATTTTAAGTACAAAATACTTTGAAATTAATCTGATGTCGCACCTTATTAATTTTACATCATTAACTGTTATGACATTCAAATACTACTTAATATTTTTATTACAAAAGTATTAATGACGGCAAGTATTTTTACTGAATTTTCCAAATATGATGAAACAATACTTAAAATGTTTTAAGAGATGATGAAATTATTGGATTCGCAATTTTTCTAATTGCAGCAGTGAATGTTTCATCAAAGTTAAAAAAAATATAATTACTTTCGATAATTTTTTTATTTAGTTCAATATCTTATAATTTGATGAATAATGATGTAACGTACTTTTTGAAATTTCATTAAAGATATCAACTAATCAAGAAATAAATATACTTAATTCAATTCACTTATAAAATTTCTTAATAAACTTACACATAATGTGTCAACATAATCTATTAAAGAATAGATAACTGTTTCATAATCATTTTATTCACCTTTGAGGACATTGAAGTAAAGAATGCATAATGAAAACTTTAACTGCCAATTTAAAAGACTAAATAGGATTATAATATTTTGACAAGAATGTGTTTTGTTTTCAGCTTCAAGTAGCTTAGATTATTATTTGAAAATTTATAAAATACAAAGGACGCGAAATAAAAATTCTCTCAATTCTATTGATTTTCAATCAAAATTTTTTCCCGATACGAGAAAATTTAAAATAAACAACCAAAGTACAGATTTTTTTGAAAAATGTGCTATTAAATAATTATTTTAATTTAAATTAGCAATTGTAAATGCTGAAAATATTGCAATTTATATGCATTTTATTTTCAATATTTTCTATTTTTTTAATAATAAAATTAAAAATAATGTATGTAAGGTTTTGTGTAATGTTTTTAAGCATTACTATTTGAAGTAAGAATAATTCAAAAGAGTAAGAGTAACATACTATTCTGATGTGCAAAAAGTTCGGCTATAGTTCCTATGTGCTGAAAGTAAATGGCATTTCAAAGGACTCGAACATTCTCAAGTGACTGGTTCTTACAATTCCTAAAAAATTGCTATACAACGTATTGTTGAATCGATATATGGATCAATAAGGGAATTATTTACATTACCAGTTCAAATATTAAAAAGGAATTTCTTCTGAAAACATATGCATGTGGATGAAATATGGTTCATATTACATATCAAAAATTCGTAAAAGCAGCCCTATTTGCAAAACACACATTTTCATAATCTTTGTTGCAAAAATCTACGATAAAAATCTAAGTATATATGTCCAGAAAACTAACACTGTTCATTGTTTGCATTCTTCATAATTGGTATGAAGAGCGAATCTTCACGTATGGCAATTTTATATACATGTGTCGTTTTCAGTAAATCTTAAGAAAGACCATGGGATTATCATCAACTTCTACCAGCATTTTTTTAATTTCTGCAACTTGTACAGGTTTACAATGTTTTGTATACTTTTCCTAAGATAAGATGAGCATTTTTACAAAGTAGAAATTGTAAATGTAGAAAACATTTTATTACTAAGATATTGCTTACTAATTAATTATCTTTTCTCGTATTGTGGTAAATATGAAATATGATCCTTTCAAGATTTGATTTCATGCTTTTGGGTATCACATTTTTGTATTATTAAGAGTCCTGCCCCCTTCCTACAGGGTGGAACAAATCAGAAATTAAGATGAAAATCTTTCGGAATGATGTTAGGTTCTCACCAACCTAGTGGTACAGAAATAATGGACATCGACTACTTCCTATGATTGGATGTGTTTAACACAAGAAGGGTTGCGTCGTGACCGGTGATGGCTTTTAGGACTCAATCACAGTTTCGGTCAAAGTTACTTTCGCTGTGATCTGATCAATCAGATTTAATCCGAAAATTTTAATTTGGAGGGACAGAGTAGCCAGTGTAGTTTTGAAAAGAACTAGAAAGAATGTTTTTTTTGAAGAAATCTTTCGAACCATCAATCAATATGAATTTAAATAATTTTATAAAGCTTCTATAGCGATAGATTTATTCTGCAATTAAAAATATTGTTGATCTATTCAGCAGACTTTGTATAAAATGCTGTGAGCAAATTTCTTGAAAGTAATTAATTTAACTTCTGAAAATGGAACGTGCTACGACTTTATCAAATTTTCTTGAGTTTATATGAATATTTTTCAAAGAAATCTGGATGAAACTAAATGAAATTTAACTTTAAAGATCCGAACGTACAAGAAAAATGTAATTTTCTTACTGTTCTAAATATTTATTTGTATTATTCAATAGAAGTGAAAAAAATGAACTGTTTATACAAATATTTATATTATTCTTTTCGAAATTTTTCCTTTCAGTATAAAAATATTAAATGAAAAAAAAAAAGAAGAAGGAAACAGATGAAAAGCTTAAACAAGAAATATTACATAAAAAGGAAATAAATAATGCTCTCTGTATGGAACGTTTTATGTCCTCTTTGCTTTTGATATTTTCTCATTCCTAGGCGCTTTTTTTAAAGGAAAAAAAAAGCAGAGAAGGATGAAAATTCTCGCGAACCTAAATTTCAAAAGTAAATATGTAAATAAAAAGTAAAAGATACAACTGTTTAGATGACGAATTCGATCAGAAGCAATTTTTAAGCAAGATATTTTGTATCCCGTTGTGTCTGAACTGTTAAACTCAGTAAGAAACCCGAATTAAGAATTGATTTTTATCACATGATTTAGTTACAAGGAATTAGCTGCGAATCGAACACGCTAAGAAAAGTCCCAAACATCAGATCAGATTGTCATTATCTTTTGTGTTAATTAATTTAAAAGCACATATATGTTTCTTTTATAAAAGAGTGTTGAAATGTGCTATACCGATCCCAGTATTTTACTTCCCCAATCATTTTATATTGCTTTCATGAGCTTTCTTCTTTAAAAAGTGCTTTTTTTACACTCAGAAACATTCATGTAATACATAGGTATGTCCACTATGTTTTAGCACAATTTTAAATGAATATCCTTCAATAAGTATTTATTTTATTATATTAGCTGTATTTGAAAACCAATTAGGATTTATTTTTTTAGGAAAAAAGATCAAATAAACAAAAATACGAAAAACAAATAAAAATAAAAGTAGTAACAACATTCATCTAAGAATCTTTCTTGATGTCGATGGGACCGCAGTGGCCTGGTAGTAAAGTCTCGGCCTCGGAACTGGAGTGGGCTCGATTCCATCAAAGAATCGTGGTGTGAGAGGGTCTTTTGCATGTTAAGTCTGTCAGGCCAAACGTCCCGCTGGCTTTGCGTGGTGTGGAGAGGGGGGGGGGTTGCCAGTTCAGGTGTCGTCCTCGTCATCTGACCGTGGCTCAAAATTACGAGATCCGTTCCAGAATAGCCCTCGCGTTGCTTTAAAACGGGACGTTAATATAACTAAACTAAAACTAAATTTCTTGATGTCGATATATGATTTAGTTGTATGGTATTAACAAAGAAGTGATTAGTGAGCATTTATAATCCAACAAAACAAACTTTTATGATCTAAATTTTCTTCTCATCATTAATTTTTTTTGGATGTATAGAGAATTTTATGAAACCTAAATGTGAAGAAAAAACAGAAACGAGAATGTGGTTCTAATTGTAAAAACAATAAAATTTGTGGAGAAATGTCATTAATAAAATGTTAATGAAATAGCCTAAATCAAAAGCCTTCAAACAGCTTTCTTTATAGCTACTATGAAAAAAAAAATAGAAAAGACACTTATGACAGTTAAAGAGAACAACACTGTATTAAAAGAAATGCGATAGTTAGTAAACTGCCATTTCCATATCTGCAGCAAATAATTAAAATAATTATTTTTCAAAGGAAACAAAAATTTGAAATTAAACCAATCATTTTGGTATTGTTTAAATGAATAATATCAAATACTTAGTGAACGGCAAATACATCAAGTTTTAACTAATTTTCTGAAATAGATTTAATACATGTGGTTGTTGATATATTAAATAGCTAGTTTTTTTACAATTCTCTGTTTTTTTATAAATTAAATTACCCATACGTTACTAACACAGGACGTTTAAGTTGTCATATTTTCTACAATATTTTTATTTTCACATACAGATATATCAAAAATGTGCAGTGGTGCAGATGAAATTAATCCTACGTGAAAAGTTTTCTGAATTAGTTTAGGATAATTAGTTTCATAAACTACGTGTATACTTCTTTTACTTATAATATTGCCGCAAACCCAGAACATAAGATGTTTTCAGTATCTCATTAGATACATTTTGTTTTGAGATATTTGATTGGTCTTACTGATTTAATTGAAATTTCATAAAATGCAGGGCGCCCATGCTATATTTTCTGTTGAATTATAATGTTTGCAAATTATTCTGTTTCATTTAAAAAATATGACTATGTGATACACATTCACAAAATTCATATAGTTTAAACTTCGACACCCTTCACTCAATTCTTAAAAAAAAACAAATTGTAAAAATAGAATTGAATACAGACTGGAAAATATGGACGAAGAAAAAAATAAATACACACACACACACAATAAAACAAAGATATAAATCGTATTAATTACACAATTTATAACTCAAGAACGGAACTGATTTTAATGAATTTTTTTGGATTCATCTCAGCCCCGTTCGTCTTAACGCTTAGGGTATCGTCAAAAATCACGGAAAAGTTAATCTTGATCTTACAAGTATTTTTCTAAGGAGTTAAACAAACAGAGCTGATTGTAAAATGATTTTTCTAGTGATTGAATTAACCATGTAGGAAATCAATATTACAAATTTGTAACAATATTTATTCATACAGATTTCAAAATATCAATGATAGTGTGTGTGGAATCATTTTTTAAAAGTTGATGATTTAACTATCATGTCATGTCTCATTTATTGGTTTTAGTTATGCTCTAATAATATTTGAATCAATATTATTAGTTCACAAAGTTCTTCATGACCGACAGCGACATGACAATTTTTGGCATCCAAACCAACCGATATCAGCTACGAAATTACCGGCTATCAAGTTGGCCGATATGTGAACTGCTATGAAGAGATTTGGCGTATATTCTTATTCCATATACACGAATGTCATCCCATTGTTGTATATTTGGCGGTGCATCTTGAGAATAGATAACGAGTTTATTTCACTGCTTCGAATGTTACTCAACGAGTTGAAGCACCTGTAGCGACAACTTTGACTAGTTTTTTTGCAGCTTGTCAAAGTGACCCGTTTGCCCAAACTCTGTTTTACTCAGATATGCCACAATATTGCAGTTGGAACGCTTCATCGAAGAAATTTTAGTATTGGAAGCAAGCATGCGGTTCCTGATCATCTGTTTGTGTGATCTACTGATGCACTTGGCCATATTTATACAATTCCTACGAAGAATGCTTCTATTTGCTGTTGTTACTGGTGAATGTTCGAAGACCAACATCATTCGAATTACTACGAACTGTTAATGGTACACAACATTTCGTGTTGCATGTCAAGAACTTAATTTGCTTGACAACGATAATCATTGAGACAGATAGATGCAGAAATGTCTGAAACAGCTGTTTCTACATCTCCAAGTCAGATACCATATTATTTACTATCATACTTCCGACTTGCTACCCATAGAATCTACATGACCTGTGGAACAAATACAAGGATAACATGTCAGAAGACATTTTACATCCAATTCGTATAAGTTCAAGAAATTTCGATATTGAGAAAAATGAGGAAATGCATAACCTGGCTTTGCTGTTGATTGAAGACGCGTTACCCCGTGAGGGGTTGTTTACTAGGGAATTTAGGAATGGCAGCGCAAATTATGAAATGAATGACGCGTTTAATTCAAAATTGAAACGTGAACGTGAATATGATCGACATGAATTAGACCACTCAATTCAAGCGAATGTAACCCTTCTGAACCCCCAACAGAAGAAAGTATATGATACATTAATGAAGACAACTGATGATGGATATGGTGTCTTATTTTTCCTGGATGTCCCACGTGAAATTGGGAAACATTACTCATTTCATTGTTTTTGGCCACTGTTCATGCGAGATCGGACATTGAGGTACGAGTTGCTTCTTCTAACATAGAGGTAATATTGTTGGAAGGTAATATTGTTGCCATGCTGTTCATTCATCCATTAAAATTGTTGTTAACCTTACAAAATTCGGAATAAATGACATGTAACATTTCGAAACAGTCAGCAATGTCCGAAATTTTAGTAGCGTCCAACATCATCATGTTGGACGAATGCATAATGGCGCTCTAACGCATATTGGAAGCACTTGACAGGACATTGAAAGATCTGCGTAATGACTCGAGGTGATTTGAAGGAGCAATGATTTTATTATCTGGCGATTTCCGCCAAACACTTCCAGTCAATTCATGATCAATAAATGCTTGCCTCAAATAATAAAATCTGCGGCTCTATGTGAAGAAACTTCAACTGACAACAAACATGACAGTTGGATTGTTGAAGAATCCATCAGCTGAAGATTTCTCCAAGTAATTGTTGACTATTGGTAACGACCGTGTCCTGCCAATGAATCGAGCAGATTGATTTTATTTCTTCGAAATTTTTGCAATTGCGTTTAATCGAATGATGACCTCATCAACAAAGTGTTCCCGAACAGCATCGATAACCCCAAATATCACACATGGTAGAGTGAGTGAGAAATTTTGGCAGTTAAAAAAAGATGTGGATGATTTAAACTTCGTAATTCAGCGTCAAATCATTGGCACTCTGCTTTCATTCCCATCTACTGACTGTGTAACAAAAGAAGACGAAGTCACCGACTATCGATCCGAATTTTTAAACTCCTTGGATGTACCTGGATTACCACAGCACAATTTACAGTTGAAGATTGGCTCGGTAGACCTGATACTTCGAAACCTAAACCAACCAAAACTACGCAATGAAACTAGTTTAGTGTTTCATTGCAGTGTTGCACCTTTAGTGGAACACTAAACGTGTTCAATTGCATAGTTTTGGATAATCAATGAGATTCACGCGACAATACTCAAAGGAAAATTCAAATATAAGGGAGATCTCATTCCAAAAATTCCCATGATCCCAAGCTATATGCCCTTGGTTTAAACGAATTCAATTTCCAACTCGTCTTGCATTCGCGACGACGATTAACAATTCATAAGGCTAATCGCTGTGAGTTTATCGTTAATTATATGTGACATGTTCACGTATTGGTAAACCGTCCTCTTTATTTGTTTTTGAAACTGATAATCAAACAAAAATTGTTGTATATCAGGAGGTTCTTGACTCAAGAGAATGATCTAGAATGCATATACATATTGATTAAAGAAAATATCTTTCTGACAAGTCTTTGTAATACTTATTTTCGTAGTTTTACTTAATTTTTTTACTAATATTATTATAACAAGTCAAATATATATACATAATTAAGGATCTGAGGGCTTGATTGTGATTATATTAATATTAATAAATGAAATAAATGTTTCCATCAAATAAATTTCTTAAGTTTGAAGTTCAATTACAGGGATAGCAGAAGTCTCGAAACTGTATAACTCATGAATATATGACGTTATAAATTATTTTACGACAACTGCAGTCAAAAGCGATTATATGAAAAGATACTTGAATTATCACCTTTACTCCTTGCTTGCAGTTTGAACATTTCTCAATTGAGCCGATTTTATTGCACTCCTTTTATCCCTTCAACTGCGGATTTATTTAATCTTCTAGCATAAAATTCCTCTTTTCGTTATTTATTGTTATTTCCTTTTAAAACCAAAGTGTAAGGATCCATAATGGGATTTTAATGCTTGTTTAATTGATCGATTTGACAATATTTCCTGAAACACTACATAGCGATTTTATTTAATCTCTTACATAATTTTTCGGTAGTTATTGTTATTTCCAATCAAAAAAGGTGAGAGAGGACCTCCTTTTATCCCTTGCCTTGATGATTATGATTAATATCCTATTTAATTTAAAAGCATATATATTTGTAAAAATTTTTTTATTCCAAATGTGGGTCTGAAAAGTTATTAAATATATGGAATTAGCCGTAAGCTAGTAGAAATTTTAGAAATTTACAAGAGAGCACCTTCATTGTATTCTAACATTTTTTGTGATCATTGAATAATTGCAGAAACAAAATAATTTGTAATTAAAGGCGATCTATGACAAAACTTCTCTGCAAATTCAATCAATTTACAAAAGAAGTTAGTAGTGCAAATCAACCTAAAACAATATTAATTAGACCAAACTTATAGATTGTTTTGTTAACTTCTTCTTTGTTAATTCGAATACATTTTCTTCCGGTATTTTAGAACTCGAAATACTGCTGTTATATTAAGCTGAATAATTTTAATTCTAAAACATTAAATTAAGCTTTTAAGAAATATTTTCATATATCTTAACTGAGATTTAACAAGCCTGCATCCTCGCATAGGTGAGCTCGTCTTTCTCGTGTCCCGGCTACCCAGGGTTCGAGTTTCGGTTCGTTCTTATGTGCTCTATCTATGAGATACGTGAATGCGCTTTTCTTTGAAAAGGGATTGCAAATGTGACGCATGAAGTTTCTAAGTCGTACTCTTGGCCCTAGTTGGCGCCACTAAAAAACAAACGCTCTCTCGGCTTATATCTCTGATCGATCTTTATCAGCGAACTTATAAAGTGCCTTAAGTCACAAAAACAAGGTCTAACAATGCCTTTCTAAAGTATTTTTTATCACCTCCGTCAACTGGCTGGAGGGTATTTAAACACTTTTTATTTAAACTATATCTTTAGGTTTTTTGAATATTTAATCCCTGAATACTTTTAGTCAAATATTTCTTGCAAATTTTCACTTAAAACATATCTTACTGAAGATATATTAATTATTTTATCTCGTACCATTTTCATAAGGAAGCCCAGTTTAATACCAGCGAATAAAAAATCACAGGTAATCATAATTTTATAATGTATTTATCCCAGTTATTAAATCAACTTATAATTGAACATAAGGTGAATAATTATAAATCTTTTAGTGCACAAGAATTTTTACTTCAAACTGCCATCATTAATTTTAAATGCTGCCGTTAATATTGCTTTCAGTTTGAGACAATGATGAATAATATACTGCAGACTATGTTAAATATAAATGAGGTTCCGAAGTTGAAATTCAGAGATATTATACATTTGCAGATAAATTCTTAAGTAATAAAGCGATGCTATAGGTATTTTTTTGTATTGTGGAGCATTTAAAGCTTAAATTGTGCATGAACATTCGCCTCTTTGATATGGATGCTGCTGACACCCTGGGCAAAGCCATCGAATTGTTCACAGCATCAAATATTAAGAAATCTTGAAGAATAAATATGGAAAATGACTTGTTGGTTAGCTGGAAATAAGGTTAAAAACCTTATTTCATTTCCCATTTTCTAGAAACATTTCGTATTGATTGTTGTGAATTATTCAAAAAGAAACCGGATTTAAACAACATTAGCCTTGCAGAAAATGATTCTGTCTATGAAAAGTAAAATTTGTATGTCCATCAAGGATCTGAATAATCGATAATTTTTTTTTCAAAAGAAATAAATTTGTGATTTTTTTTGTAGTATATAATGCTAAGAATTTATGATTGATACACAGTCTTGTCATTTAAGTATCACTGATTAGACTAAAAAAAATAGAGACTTTCATTTACACTACAAGAATAGAAACGTTTAAAAATATTGCAGGCTAGCAGTTATTGAGTCATTTACAGAATTTTTGCCATTAAGTATTCATATGAGATCAAAAAATGCGATTTGTATTCTCTAGCTATATTTTGGATTGGTCGAGTTCTTCAACAAATTTTCTATGCATTTTACTAGACAATCCATTAGAAAATATCTCGCTTATGGCTGTGGCTAATTGTACTGCGTCAGCAGCTGAAATTCGAACTGCAGTTGGCACCATAGTGACACAATGGACTGTTACAAATCGGTTACTTCAAGGACAGCTCCGTGCCAGATGCCCTGTACAGTGCATTCCACTGACTCCAAACCACTGCCATTTGCGACGTGAGTGGTGTCAAGCTAGAGCTCATTGGAGGACGGAGTGGATATCTATTGTATTTTCTGATGAAAGCCGGTTCTGCCTTGGTCGCAGTTATAGCCGTTTGTTGGTAAGAAAGAGGTCAGGTGAACGCCTGCTAGTGACCTGTCTGCAGCCTAGACACAAAGGGCCTACTCTTGGTGTTGTGGTTTGAGAAGAAATTTCGTATGGCAGCAGGAGCACTCTCGTGTTTATCCCACGCACCCTGACGGTGAATTTGTACGTCAGTCTTGTGATACAACCTGTTGTGCTGCCATTCATGAACAGCATTCAAGGGGGTGTTTTCCATCAGGATAACGCTCGCCCTCATACCACTGTTGTAACCCAACATACTCTACAGAGTATCGACATGTTGCTTTGGCCAGCTAGATCACCAGATCTTTCTCCAATTGAGCACGTATGGAACATCATTGGACCACAACTCCAGCGTCATCCACAACCAGCATTACCCGTCCCTGCATTGACCGCCCAAGTGCAACTGGCATGGAACTCCATCCCACAAACTGATATCCGACACCTGTACGACACAATGCGTGGACGTTTGCATGCTTGCACTCAAAATTCTGGCTGTTACACCGGTTACAAATGTACCAACATTTCACATTTGAAATGGCTCTTCTCGCCAATGGCTCTATCTGTGATCTTGAAACTTTAATCAATTAAATATGTTACCTACAAAAATGTATTCCTAAAATTTCATTACTGTACAGTAATTTTTTCTTGGTGTTGGATTTTTTTCCCATCAGTGTAGTATAAATTACTTTAACAATCAGAGGATATTTCTACTTGGAATGAATGTTAATATTTGCGATATATTATTCATTATAAAGAAAATCCGTGATTGCAAATTTAAAGACAATTTTGGCTCTCCGTTTTTTGATATCTTTAAAAAATTATAAATATTTAAAAAATAGCATTATTGAGTGTTGTTTTAGTAACTACTATTTTTTCCTAGAAATATTACAGATACAATTCTATATGAAAAAATAAATTTTATTATACATAATTTTAGATATTTTAGTCCACAGGAACTGACAACAGCAATCTTTCGACCCCAAAATAATTAAATAAGAAAGTAAATTAAACATTCAAACTATATTTTGAATTTAGAATGATCATTTACATTTATGACACATCACTTATTAAAAATATCATTAAATAACTTTGACATCACAAATTACCTCTGTAATTGGAATCTATTTGTGATTTTTTATTAATGTATAATGTATGGAAGCTAGTTCGATTTTACGATTATGTTGCGGATTTTCATACATAAAATTTTAGGTATGGTGTAGTCTTTTGACATGCTATAATATTAAAGTGATCATTATTTTAGTAGTGATATTTAATAAAAATAACAGATTTTTACTAAAATTAAAAATATGTATAGATGAAAACTGAGAATACAATAAAAATAGGTAAATCACTTAATGCAATAAAAATAATATGTAATAATAAACTAATAAATAAGATACATTAATAATTGAGAGCAATAAATATAAGCACCAAATGTATATAAAAATAATCAAAATACATACATGTATATACATACATGTATATATCAAAATACATACATGTAAATATATACAAAATACATAATGTAAAAAAAATAATCAAAATTCCAAATTTGGTAGATGTATATTAAATGGTCTGGCTTGTAGAGCTCCAATACACAAACATCTTCTTTATTTTTGAGAGGTTCTACCATATATATGCCTTTTAGATGGTAGAAGATGCACTTTTTCTTTTATATCATATCAAGTGAGAACCAATTTTAGTGCTAACAAATAACTTATGAACAAAATCAACAGGAAAATGAATATTTTGCATGAAACAATGAATGGTATTTGCGAACTATGATGCATTATCTAGCATATTCTTCTTATTTTTTAAATTCGGATTTTCAGTATTATTTATTTCATTGAAGTTGACTTTGTTATCGTACCATAAATGCATATTCCTATGGGAGAGATTCTAAACAAGTATTTTTATTCTTTTTATATAAATACTGTGTATTACTGTATCACCGCATATGAAATGATTTCCTACTGCTCTGTTAAACGAAAATGGGAAGTGTATGTCTCTTGATGACTGGTAGGAAGAAGGAAAATTAATTCATTCTTTTCCTACATATCTGCTTGAATTTTCATTTTTAGGAGTTCAAAAAATCTTCTTGTAATTTTTATTTTAAAGCAATCTATTATAATAAGTTAATATCTCCTACACGTGGCTTGGTATATAATTCATAAATATCATTATCTTCACTTGTTATCATCAGCTACTTTTTTAGAATACAAATATCAATGATTTAATTGTATTAGTAATCATGAATAGCTAAATAGATTATCTATTTAAACGAAAAAGGCTTATTTTTCAAAAACATGGTTTTATACACATACAGGTTTTTTAATTGTAAGTAACTCCTCTTATTAAGGACTCTAGAGAAAATGAATACAAAATATTTAGTGCTAGAAATATACAAAATATTTAGACACATACAAAATATCTAGAGCTATAAAATCCACAATGTTTTTAATATCACCTATAAATTTAAAATGAAAGAATTCATATTTAAATATTTTCGTGATAAAATTTTAAACTATTAAAGTAGGCAAACTTCAAATGTGAACATTTTATTACAAAAAATTATGCCGGAAAACACTTTTAAGGCCTAAGGGAAGTTAATAAAAATAAAAATATAATAACGCTCACAGAGCAATTCAATTTTTTTGTGAACTTATTATAATTAACATAGCTATTATAACTTTCTGTATAGTATTAATATTTAACTCAGTATAGTTTTTTTTAGTTACGATTTTTCAATATTGGACATTAATTCTTCAGCTGAAGAAAAAGTAAACCTATTTCATAATATATATATTTTAATCTTTATAGATAATTCGCATTATTAGGTTATATTTTGAATTTTATTATTCTGATATGAATTTTGATGTGCAATACTTATGAATACAGCATATGTAGAAGATTCTTTTATTCACCCATGTTTAAAAGTAATAGTACGACATAGAAATACAGTGCCTACATATAACGTAGTATTATAATGTTTTTGTATTCGGAACTAAGTGTCCATATTCATTATTTGAACACAAAAGTTTGTATTATCTAAAATAAAGAAGTTTCATTTCAAAACAGATGAACTATATGAATGAAATTTTGAGATACATTTTTTACCTTATACTTATTAATCTAACAATACTGCCAACAGATGCATTCGCTGCATTTTTAGCCGAGAATATTCTCTATAGCATTGCTCATCTCAAACTGATTTTGAAAAATTTAATGTTTGAGGTTTGGGAGGGCCTATTTTTTCAGAAATGGTGGAATTTAATAAAGAAATTGATTTTTTAATGTAGATGAAATTTCAAAATAAGCAACTATAAATTAATAATATTTTATAAATAATTTTAAAAATATGGGACATTTTGTGACGAATAAAGCTTTAAATAAATAGGGAAGGATTCTCTTATTCACTCTAGAATATAAGATTCCTTAAAATATCTACTAAGAATCTTATAAAAAGCGATTAAGTATCTGAAATATTAAAAATAATTTTATAATTAATGATAATTAATTTAATTTTTTTACGAACCCATCCTAGACATTTCTAAGGTTTCATAGTTTCCAGTGCCTTCTATTCTGAAGATCTTTTCAAGAACCATTGACCAAGTATTTCGCAGGGATGTCTGAAATAACCATCTTTCATCCCCTATGAAGCACAGGAAGTTGGTATAACACTCAATCTCAGGCGCCTGCAGACGACAATAATTGAATCGACAGAGCAATCAGAAAAAAGAGAGAACCTTTCCAGAGAACCTTTTCTTTGGTAAGGCTTAGAAACAAGGCTCAAGTTACAAATTATTCAGAAAATAATTTCAATGGGCTATTGAATTTTTCCAATGTTTTTATATACATAATTTTTATAAAAAAATTGAGATCATAAAAAATTTATATGTTCAAGTGTTTAAAGAATTATTTGGCTAATACATGAAAATTTATTTTGTAACATTCCCTAAGTAAATACTCCAGAAAATGAATTAAACGACGCAAAGTATAATTTGGAATAAATTTAATTTTAAATTGTACACTGAAATTTGTTTCCTTATTTTGTATATGTTTGTTAAAACTTTGTATTTAGATAAAGCATTTGTCAAATTATTGTGCAATTTAAAATTTCATTGGATATAATTTTTAAATAGTTGTAGTTTCGTAAAATAAAAGATTGAAACTTTTATGAGAATCAAAGGGAATAAATGAAAATGTTATTCCTGTTCTGACTAAAATTTAATATATATTCTGGAAAGTTGTAGAAAGGGAATGGAAATCATCATCTTAGAACAAAAAATCTATCATAGAAATCAAGTTACAGACATATTTTCAGAAATTAGGCTATCAATCAGAAAATGATATATTTTAGTTAAATGCTCTAAAGTCATTCTAAACTTCTAAACATGTAAACACATCTTTTTTATTCAATGTAATAATACAGCTAGTAACATAACCAACCAGAAACACAATATTTATTCTAAAACATTAAAGGACAGAAATTTTAAAAAACTGTTTAATATTCAAATAATTTAATAATTTCGAATTTGATTTGTGTTCTATATGATTTGGTTGAGTCAAATAGGAATGTCAGTTTTTGTTAACATGATACATGTAAAATATGAAGAGGAAATTGATTTAATTTGAAATGTGTGGCATTCATTGAGGTAAATGGTGAGATATCAAAGAAGACAGTGGAATTAGATGTTTTGAACAAACATTTTTATTAAACATTCAAATGTAAAACACCATTAATGTATTTCATTTTATTTCAAAAATAGCAATAATAACTCTGTTCGAAACGAAATAAAAATGTAGACGGCTTCTTACATCCAAAATTCCACTCCATCACTTAAAAGAGCTCTTTGCAGTCATTCAAAATTAAGAAAAAAAAACTGAACATATTGTTTTTATGAATATTGTCGATTACTATTTATTCTGAACAGAATCTATTATTCTTTTTACAAGAAACAATTTAAATAACCATGACTGGGAACGCCGACTTCCTGTGGCTTATGATGTTTACATTATTCAGAACACACGCAGGCGTTGTGAAGAGCACTTTTTTTAACGCTCGACTTACGAAACGACGTATTATTCTGATGGATCCATACCCAGTAAAATAGAAATATGCGGATAAAAAAAGCGACTATTCCTAGGCAACACGTTGAATTAACATAAACTCATCATTACCAGCCAGTATCTTGCCTCTGGTACATTTATCTTTTCATTTTTAGGGCACTTTTTTGTGTCACATGCTTTTATTCATTCGGTAGCGGTTCAGCTACAGTTTAGAATAATACTATTTGCATCGTACTTTGCATAGCATTTTGTTTCCGCTATATCCTGCCTTTGGTACTTAGGTGGGAATTTCTTGGTATTTTCATTTGCAAATACGATTAGAGTTTTTACGAAGAACTTTATTTTTAAAGATAAGGATCGTTTTTTATTTTTTAAATATGAGGGTCAAATGATAAATTTGCAGTCAATAATTCCAAACAAATATTTGTCTTATAGGATGCTAGATCGCTTAGAATAATATCAAATATATTGTTACGATCCCGTAATATTGCTTCTCAGTGCGAATAGTGTCTCTATAAGAAAAACAATTTTACATTCATCTGTATTGGAGAGCACCCTGGTGGTTAATTAGTCTTCCCAGGGCTTGGTGATCATTTGGCGACAAAATGGATAATAGATAATAACAAAACGAATAATTCTCGAAACATCAAGAATTTCCACGAGCCGTCCATTAAAAAGCAAGATATGTCCAGACAAACGCTGACTGGTCCAGAAGCCTCTAGCCCCGCATGCCAGGAACTACAAAAGGCCAGCCCTCTCAAGCTGAAAGGAGTCCTGAATCGAGAGGTCTTGAATTTTCGGTGGTGAATACTAGTCGGAGTCACCGGGAGAATATCGAAGCAACTGCGGAGTGCTGAATTGCTGAGTGCTCTATCCTGTCGTCGTCGTGTCTTCAGTCGGAGCCCGTTGTCGTCGTGAACAGTTAATCGGGAAGTAGTGATTCGGCAGCTAAAGCGAGAAGAGACAGAGAAAGTAGCAGCCGCCTGGAGAGACTGTAAAGCAAAGCTCCAAGGATCTCCTCTCCTGCTGAATCCTGTCTTGCCGCTTTGCGGTACGAATTTCTACCTATAGGCTACTGTCTGCTATAGAGTACTGCTGTGTGCTGTTATGCGTATTTGTCTTCACTGCATATATTTGTTGATTGTACATATTTGTCATCTTTATGCAGTTTTCGTATAAATAAACGTGTGGTAGTTGCTTTTCTACGAAATGATTGTTGATTGAGTTTCTTACACCATCCACTCACTATACACAAACAAACCCGATGATTCGTATCAATATGTTAGGAAAAAGATTGAGAAAAATGAATTCTGGTAATAATTTAAAGAAGTTTTGACAATTACGACTGAAATATTACTAGCAATTTATTTTGCTTCTAAAATACTTGCTTTCTCCCACTTTGAAATTTCCTGAAATTTTTACAGGAGGTTTCTTTCGATCCATTTTTTGTGATTTTCTTATGACCAATGAACAAAATGAGTTATTACCAAAGATTCATTCATCTTTGAAGAAGTACCCTTTCCTACTAGTTTTCTGAAATTTTTACATGAAGTTTTTTCCAACTTTTTTCTCTTCATAATTTTCTTATTGGAAATGATCAAAAAGAATTATTACTTCCGAAACGTGTTTCCCTAGTCAAGAAAACGATTCTTAAAATTTATAATTCAAATTAAAAAATGAATTACAAAAAATGATAGTTTCTCTTTTAATCTGTATATCATAACTACACAGTTGAATAATCTCTGTTATGTGTTACAATAAACAAACCTGGAGTGTGATAAATATGAAGGAACATTATTAATATTCTTGCAAGAAGTGAAAGATTGATAATGTTCAGTTTCTTCCATCTCTATTAATGAAACGATACTGTCTTTACCTTTCAACTAAGGAATGAAGAATGAAATATGCAAATTCTATTCAATTCATAAGAAAGAATATGCATTTCCTTACGAACATGTAATACTTATTTGAAATATATGTTCTTAAAGAGTTAAAGTTTTCTAGATTTGACAGAAAACATTACTCATTCTCGTACTCAGTATATTCTCAGTTTGATATATGGTATGCTTCTGTAATGCGATTCTTATTAATTTTTATGTTGCATGCTTTATCCGTTGTTGGTATTCACGTTGCTCTTAAAAATCTGAGATTAATCATACAGAGAGAGAGGAATAGGAAAGTGATATTTACAATCTCCATGTCAGATTCAAAAGCGATTTTTTGTGAATTTAATCACAAATCTCATGCAATCTCTTCAATTATTTGAATAATTAATTAATTAACTATTTATTAACGAATTTGCTAATTGAAATTCTATTCAATTCATAAGAAAGAATATACATACGAACATGTAGTAATATTTATTAGAAATTTAGGCTCTTAAATAGCTAATGTTTTCTTCATTTAACAAATTCGTGCTCAGTATATTCTCCATTTGTTGTACGGTACACCGTCTGTGATACAATTCTTATTGAATCTTTTGTTACATGGTTTAAGTAATGTTGATATTAGCATTAACTTTAAAAATCTGTTGGTTACAGAAAATAAAGTATAAGATTCATGAGAGAGACTGGAATGAAAATGTGTAATTTACAATTCCCCTGTCAGACTCAGCAGCGTCTTTTTTGTGAATTTAATCTCATGTACATTATTAATCAAGAAATTTTGCAACTCTGAATACCGCTGCTATTGACAAAGGCAAAAGGCAAAGACTATTAAAGGCAAAATAATAAGTATATAGTGATAAAAAAAACTATTTATGCCTTGTAATAAAAGGAGTTATTGAAAATTTTATGTTTACTTTCAAAGTACAAAATATAATTTTTGAAATTTATATATATTTCCAATTATTCTGATATTAAAGAACAGCTCTTGTCACAAGGTAAAGCTACGAAATAAAGCCTTTCGCTTTCACTCATGTATATAGTTTCTTTCTGTTCTTATACGGTATTTTAGAAACTTCTACAGCTATTTTAGCTTTCTCGAGATATTTTTTGTTAAGTTATTATATGTTGTTATATAAGAATTATAATAACTTATTATTATATATTGTTATGGAACTTCGATTTTACTAAGATCGTAAAGTCACCGGATTCAGTTGCAGTTAGTGTATGAAGTCAAAACAATCAGAAGGCCTTAATAACGAACACAAGGAAATAAGTATACGGATAATAAATATAGAGCCGAGACGAACATGGGCAGCACACAGCAGTAAACAGCAATAAATAGCGGCCCACATGGTCTGTAGTAATAACAATCATAGCACACAAAGCGGTCATACAGAATTTATTAGGAGGAGGGAATCTTTGTAGCTACGATCTACGTTTTCTTCAAACTTCTGTAATTCTCAACTGCTTCCTTGTTTTAGGTGTATCTTTTTACTGACTCTCTACTACACGATTTGCTCACACGATTCGTTGTAAATCCTACAGTACACACCAGAAACACAGCTCAATTCAGCAATCGCTTGATCTCCATACAATGCTTGCTGTTCACTGAACTGATTAAGTTATTCACTGTTGATTCTTTCAGCAATTGTCTTCAGCTTAGACTGCAAGCCTTTTATAGTTCCCAGAGCCAGTCGAGAAGGTTCTGAAAAAATCAGGCTTATTTCAGTTCCTGTTGGTCCAAAAATATGAAAGAATCTAATATTATCTATTTAGTTACCAAACTCGTCAAATTCCTAACCGAGTCGCAAAATAGTCTCCAAGCTCATTAATTACTGATTCGGCCCTCGATCAGCATCCAACAAAGCTCATTGTAAAATGGTCTTGGCAGTTATTGAACTAATTGTGCTGGAAAGCAAGATTACAGATTTGCAACAATATTATAGACAACCTATTCTTAGCCAAAAACATCACTCTAATTTTTTGTCATAATTATTTCTCTAATTTTGTTTGTACATATTCGTATTTTCATATGCTTACCACACTGAACTGAACTGAAGAAATTCCTAATATTATGAAAATATTCACTTCGAATTTGAATCTATTTTCTAATGAAAAATTTGAAATCTATGTTTTCATAGCACAGTCTTTTAAATTCTTTAAAGTCTTTTTAAACTTCAGCATATTATTAGTTTTTTCTTGCATATTATTAGTTTTTTACACATTTCATTTATTTATGCAATGCTCAAACAGTTTATGAAGCAACTGTCAATATCTACGTTTTGAAACTCCTCCGCAGTATAAGCAGAAAATTATCACTTTCACTTCGAATTTGTCCCTGAAAAATTCTAATATTTACATGGCGCTCTCATAGGCTTATTTTCTGTAGGAAATTATCGACAAATGATAAAATGATGTAATAATATCAAAACGAGCTTCTACCATTCAAACTTAAAAATGCATCCGATATCCAAATGAAAAACATGCACAGTATAATATTATATAAACTGTCTATAATACAAAAAGTTTGTTCTTCTATATATCTAGTAGCAAACATAAAATTGTTGTTAATGTGTTATATATTTAGTATCACTACATAATTGTAAAAACAATCTAATTCTTCAATAACATTAATAGCAATATGCTAATTGGTGTCTGATATTTTAAAAATATACTACATAAAATATTCATATTAGGTAAATGAACATGTAAGTCCTAAATATTTTTCCAACAATGATTATAAAGGAAAAACATAATTGATTTATCATCCCTAAAATTTCATAAAGTCAATTTTTCATTTTGATTAAGAAATCATTCTTACGTTAATTTCTTTATAAAGTTAATTCTACTATTACTTCTCAATTCCAAGTTGTTAAACTATTGTTTAAAATTCTTTATTATATAAACTAAATGGAACATTTACTAATTAAAGAAAGACTGAAATATTTATGTTAATTTTGAGGTCAATTCATCACCGAGAATCATCCCCGAAGAGTTACATTACTTATTTTTAATTAGCTTTTACTATATACTTAAAAGAAACTGGTTTTTAAGCAATTAAAAAAATTCTGCTTGAAAATTACTTCATTATATTCAAAGTACTGGAGTAAATCATAGAACAATTGATATAAGACTTCATAATTCAAAACATTTGTATGGTTTTTCTTAGCTTCTTATGGGATAAAAATAAAAACTCCTTGAACATGTCTGGATTAACATAATATAACCTTCAGAGGAAAAAGGGATCATTTTTATTTTCTCCTTACAGAAGAAAAATTACAGAAAAAATATTCACTTGTGACAAATTATTGTATTCATGTTGTAACTTTTCTCTGGTGAGTTCGGATCGTTATGATTTGCCCGACTATAGTTAAGTCTATATTCGGGCCCAATTAGTGTTTGTTTGAGGCTTATTTCTTGATTTCCTTTGCGTCTTATTCCTTCTGAGTTAAATTTATTTTAAATTAGTTACTTTAGCTTACCGATTTGAAGCAACCCGAAGGTTATTTCGGGACGAACATAGTAATTTTAAACCACGGTCAGATGACGAGGTTTTTTCTTTTTGTTTCTTTGGAGGGCGGTCAAGAGAATTTTTGGCAAGTCTCATTCAGAATATTTATAAGAATGACACTCGATGTTATTAATTGGTGAAGCATTATATTAAACTTAGTTGTATAAGCCTTCAATGCAATAACCTGAAACGCACGTATAGTGATTTGCTTACACTTCGTATTTGCCATTCCTCAGTAGGTAACAAGAACGGTTATTGGATTACTTATGTTAGTGTTTTACATATATAAATTTTAATTTATTTCTATTATCCCTTTTGATATTGATTTTTTTTGTTCCAGTCATTGGTTGGATTAAGAAACATGGTTTAATTTTTCTTAGGTTGTCACATTAATAATTTTATGCTATATTTTTTTGTATTTAGTGCTTGTAAGCAAGCACTTAGGAGGGAATTTTTTGAAATTTGAATTTGAATTTTTATTAATTAAAAAATTAAGCAAATATTGGTCTGTTTGCTTACTAAAATTCAAAAAGATGAAAATAGTAAAACACTATATAAAAATATTCTTTTTACATAATCTTAAAATTCAAACAAACATTTAAAAAATAATTTAATAACTTAAAAAAATATAAATTATTATTATTTTTAAACTATAAATTAATTTAAATTTCTTTAAAAATTACTATACTATAAATTAAATGACTTTCAAGTGACCGTTTGAACGAAGATACGCCGATGAGAGCTTGGAGTTTCTAATTAGCTCATCAATTATTTCATGAAATGCTTAATTATCCTAAAATGGTGATATTCAAAGCATCAGAATTCGTTATGATGTAGTCGCAGAAGACTCGCATATGTTGTAGTATCAAGAATACCTCACTTAAAGGACGAGATAGCCTGGTTGGTAAGGGGTTGGACTCGCATTCCTTAGGTTGTGGGTTCAAACTCCACCGATAGAATAATCTCCTACTGTATGGTGACTGTCTCGCTTGTAAATCTGCCATGGTTGTAAAGTCCTCTATACCGAGAGTAACACAACTGTGAGTACTGGTTAAGAGGTGCTCGTTCTCTGAGCCAGGTCTAAATTACGGTATGTGGATGAGTGAATGAAATCCATCAAATGAAAAGGGTTGTGGAGTGTGAGTAGCTAAGTTGTGCTCTTATCCCTAGCTGATGCTACTGATAATAAAATAGAGATAAAGAAGAATATGGAAGAGAGAATAGTTTGGATTATATCGCAATGACTCTTTCGTCAGCGGGCTGGTCAATGACAAGTGCCATTAGAAACAATAACAAAATATTTCTCTGAATACAATTCTTTAGGTCCAAAAGGCCTTTTGGTCTGAAATATAGATTTCATAACTTTTCAATGCATTTATTGACTGAAGAAACATAAAATATCATCTGGAGTCCTGGAATAGGGGTAGCATGTCTAACCCTCGATCCGGACTTCTCGGTTCGGGTATCGTTCTCTTCTTCTGTTTTTCTATCTGTGAGATGTGTGAATGTGCCTTCCTCTGTAAAAAAAAGGGTTGTGGAAGCGAATGTGATGCATGAAGTAGCTAAGTCGTATTCTTGGTCTTAGTTAACGCTACTGAAATAAACAAGAGACTCTCCCTCTGCTTAAATCAATGTCGGAATATAATTGTCAGCGTGCTTGTAAAGTACCATAAATAACAATAGAATAAAATATTATTATTTATGTGAATTCCATACTTATGAATTTAAAACGAAAAGCTGACATTCATGATGGTCGATGAAATATCTATTGATTAAGTCTCTAAAACATTGCATGTAAAAAAAAAAAAAATCTGTAATGCATATAGGACTTCAATTGTCAATGATTAAAATTTCTGAACTCATATTTAAAAAAAATATTTTATATTACAGCAAAAAAAAAAGATTTTGTAATAAATAAAGTTTAATCACTTTTATTTTACGGGAGCTGACAAAAATTAGGGCTATACATATTGCAACAATGAACAAAACGATTAAAGCTTCTAAAATAATATGAGATATTATTTTCCAAATTTGAAGCTTAAAAATATTTTGCTGAATTTTCTAAAGTAAGCAACATAAAATGTTTAATTGGATATTTAATTGAAAATTGGCTTTACCACCTAGTAAATAGAAACGGCTAATAAGGCCTTCACTTATTGTGAATTACTGACCACACTTTTTATCAATTTGAGTGTCAATCTTTCACAAGGACCTCCTTGTCCTTGACACTGCATCATCGCTGTTCGTTCCATCATCAGCATCCTCATATTATTGCATAAGCAAAAGAGATCTAAATCCTGCTTTCATATACAACGAAATTTTATCCACAAATTCGCAGTGCCCCAAATCCGGATTTTAATAATAATATTCCAAGAAAATAATACATTAATTTCATTCAATGTTTGAGCAAAATTATACATGCGAAGTATAATATTAATAAATCGTGAAACTGTAATTATAATTATAATACTTATATTCACTCCCATAATTTAACAAAAGTTATGCAAATAAGATGAAAATAATCCTAGAATAATAGAAAAGAATATCTTGAAACTTATTTGCTCTGAATTAATAAATTTAAATTTTTTCATTTCCTTCATAAATGCATTATTTCAAGATAGGTTTTCATATTAAATATGTGAATTGGAATTTGGATAACAGCATGTTTTGATAAATTTTATTCAATGGACCTAGAATTGTTTCAAACTCCATATTACAATATCTACAATGAAAATCCATTCAGTTGGATCTATAAAACTGAAAATTATTCACTAATGTAATCTATATGCCTTCATCTAGAAAAAAATAAATATAACTTAAAAACATAAATATAACTTACTTTACAGATTTACATAATAACATAAATATAACTTAACTTTAAAATTAATTACATAAAAATATATCAGCTGTCTCTGTATGAATTTTATGCATATATACATTTTCAACTTTCGTCTGAATTGAAAAAAAATTATCTTTTATTTCTACACTAGCTGGTACCGGGGCGTTGCTGCCGCCGAAATAATAATACTAAGTGCAATAAATCAATAATTTCTCAATGCTTTATCGAAATAGGACGAACGGGTACGACGGTATATAAAATACGAAGAAATAAATATTCATTTTCATACATTAGAATTGTGTATTTTTTTGGAATTATAAAGCTTGGTTTCTTTCAGAATGGTAACGAAAGAAATTATTTATTGTACCTCGTTTTTTATTCGTTTAATATTCTTTCGGAATTTTCAAGTTTAGTTTTAGAAAATTTCATTAAAATATTTTCATTTAAAACTGATCAAACATAAAAAATATATTTATACCAAAAATCATTTAATTTAATTTTTTTTTTGAAAATTTAGATGTTGCAAAATTATTTTTTACTATCATATTTTTGTAAATGATTAAATTTAAATTAAAATTTAAAGCTCACAGGATCGGTCTCGCCAAAACTTTCTCGCATAATATGTAATAAAGTTGTTACCTCTGAGAAAGATTTGCTGGGCATTTGCATGCAATAGCCATACATATTCTTTAACTTGGATTTAGTATTTCTACTGAATCTATCATGTCTTCTTGCTGAGTTATTTGGAGATTAATCCTTGGTAAATGGATGAGGTGGAGATCCTATTTTTTTAAATTTTCGATAGTTGTAATATGCCTATAACCACCACATAGATGTAAGCAATAATCTGACTAAGTTTGATCGCAATCGGATGAACGGTTTAGGAAGGCATAAGAAACATACAGACAAACATTCATTTTTATTTCTATACGATTATGCAAAAGTTGTTTTTGATGCATATTTCCAAATATCTTACATTAATTAAAAGCACAATATTAGATACTAAACATTTCTGCATTCTAATACAGACGACAAAATTTAATCCATTTATCATATCCTATACTGAAGCAATGTTTCAATCAACTATAATTAATCAAAAGGAATGTGTGTTTGTGTACTGACGGTTTAGAAGAGAAACTATTCATTTTAAAATAGACAGAAGGTGGATTAAGCATACTTGTCGAGGTAAAAATTGAAACTTTTTTGAAATTTTAATTTGTTAAAAATGAGATTTTTCAGTTTATTACCAATAAATCTCGATAGCATTATTGTACAAAACTATTTTCTGTTCCACTTCCTAATTCTAATCAATTTAGTTTTACTGATATCAGTTTCATAACTGAAGAGGTTTTCTAAATTTTAATAACTTTAAATTATTTTCTGTGACATTTTAAATATTTGATTTCGTTATTATAATAAAAAAAAGGAAATGCTTTCCAACTGCCGGTTAATAGAAACTTTTTTGCATATGCAAGACTACTAAATTCCCTTTGGATGTAGAGGGGGAATCGAATAGCAGTTTTAATTTGGAATTAAATATTGATTAACTAGTCTTTTAAGAAATATGAAGTAAATCAGATTAGGAAATTATTTCAAACATTTATTTGCTTTCATAATTTTGTATTATTTAAAATTTTAATTTATCTAAGTATTCCTTCAAGGATAGTGTTACTGAATGAGATTATATTACTATTTCATGCATTGAAACGGAATATTAATGTGAAATGTTGCCACTCCTAACAAGCTTTGTATTTCCTGTATATTTTCATTTTAAAATTTCAGTTGCATCTTATCCCAATTAAAATCTGGCAATCCCAATTTTGATCTAGGTAGAATATATTTTGTTTGCTTTAAGAAAAGAACTTTTACATTACGTTATTCATCTCTTTGATGTACGAATCATTTGATCAATTTAAGTTTACTTCATCTGCATATACTCTGATCAGTTTCTACTACCCGCATGTAGATATCCTCAAGAAATTCTCTGTCTTGTTTTGAGCAAAAATAAAGTAATTACAAAATGAAAATAGAGTTCCGAGTCAAAACAATGCATTTCAATTCAGTAGGACGTTTGTTTTATCATATCCAGGTAAAATAAATCATATCCTTCGGTTTTATAGGATTCTGCATTTGTTCAGAAACTAAACAAGATTTTATTAAAAATATATTTAATCAACAAATATTGCTTGAAAATTTATTTTAAGGCTTTAAATTATTACACGTCCTTTTAATCATTAATAAGTAGTAATTATATATGTTAAATTCTTAAAAAGATAATTTACAAAATATTTTACAAACAGTTATTTTATTAGCTTTCTTATGGAAATGTCATTTATGTTTAAAAAGATTTTTATTGTTTGGGAAAACTTTTCCATAAAATTTATTAAATTCAAGAGCTCACCGTAGGGGTTGAAAGGTAACCAAATCAGTAGCCCTCAACAGCAAGTAATAACATTTATTAATATAAAAAAACACAAGGAATAAAATATAGCCAAAATGAATGCAAGCATTACACTGCAGCATTTACAGCGAACAGCAACTCACAAGTTGTAATCAGTACTAAATAACAACAAAACAAAAAGCTTCCAGGTAAAGCAGGAAGAGAGACTACACACACTGTTCATGCACTCTCCAAACATTTGCTATTCTTCACTGTTTTCTTGCATTAGTTGAACAGAGCGAGTCAATATTATACAAATGGCAGCTTTGCACATGATTCGATGCTGCTTCAATACTTATTTTAAAAACTAGACTTACGGTTCAATCTTCTAATCGCTTGAACTTCACTTAACGTTTGCACTTCGCTCTAACTAATCCACATAACTAACTATACAACTGGCTTTGTCTTCATTTACTGGCATTTTCATTGATTCCCAGACTGGGTACAGAAAGTTCATAAAAGATCTGGATAATTCTTTTCGTATTGGTCCTAACAGCAAAATATTTGAAGATTCTATTATCATACTTTTTCTCGTCATAATTGCCGAATTCTTCGCTAATTTTTTCATCAAGCCGGGATCATTCAATCAACATAAATGCAACATCCAACAGAAACCATATGTAGAACTGTCTTTCTTATAAGTGTACTGGGAAACAGCGTTACAAATTCATAGCAATATCTAAAAATGCCGTATTTATTTTTGGATCTAAATTACAAGAACTTTTTAAAATTTAAAAATACGACTTTGATTTAGAATATTTTTTGATAATAAAAATATTTCATATCATTTATTAGCATAGGACTTCATTTTTTAAAAATATAGATTGCTTCATAGGCGAAGCTTATTTTAAGCCTAAATAAAGAGTCACTTGTCGAATGCCACTGAATTATACAATATGTTGTCTTAACCACAACTCTATTTCATAAAGCTGTGTAGTCAATAGAAAAAAGTTTCTTTTCATTGTTAATCGCTTTCAAAATATCACAATTTCATCTCAGGATTCATTTAGTATTATTAACGTATCTTTATAACAACAGAAAAAAATGAATGGTGCCGAACGAATTTCATTTTGTGTTAAATCTACTCTACAATAATTTTCGGAATTGCATCATTTCCCTCTGCATTTGATGATTTGGTTTCAGAAATGAAATGAATCTCATTTCCTTTTTCCGTTGACAGGAATTTAATCGTAAGGATGATCACTTAATAACTGATATATAATGTACTATTTTTTAAATTTCGAAGCAAATATGGGATAAATATGTGATAGTTTAAATCTGTATTGTAGATTCCTTCAGCTATTTTGAAATAATAATGGTATGCATTTGAAGGCAATATTAAAATTTTTAGGTTAGAAATTTGTAAATTCATCATAATTCTTTCAAGTTATTGTTAGGAATCCTTATTTAAATGCAATTGGAAGTTACTTTAAATACAGATCTGATTAAAATTTAGAAATCACCAAAAAGAACAAAAATCAATTATATGAATACATTTAATTAGAGCAAAATTTAAATGGTTTGTATTGACAAAAAGGCTTTTAAGAAATTCTTTCAGTAAAACTGTTAAAAGAAACTATTATATCGAAATGTTCCGGAGAAGCCAGAATGAAACTACACCTGATATGAAAACAAGTTAACGAAGAAACTTTCATATGAAAAACCATTTATAGGAAACAAATATAAATTTACTTTTTCAAATTAGCAAAAATAATTATCAAGTATGAACATCGCGGAGTTATGTTTAGTGTGCATTTTACTTGAAGGAAAAAATGCTTTACTTTTAATAATGAATTTCATTGTAAAGAATTTCTTTGTTTCATATTACCAAGCAAAGTAAAAGCTTGTTGAAATAAGGTAATTGTATTCTTTAATACAGGCAATAATTATAAAGTAAAATTTTAGTTAATATCATTTTAAACAGCTCAACCTTGGAAAAATCCTCACTAGATTCATAGAAGCAAACCCAGGAAGATAAAAGAAGGCAAAAAAAAAAACTTCTGATGTTTCTGCTGTAAAATAAGTTTCTGAAAACAAGTTAATTTTGAAAGATATTTTTGAGAATCTCAGAATTGAAAATCAAATTAACTACGTTATCGAGTCTTCTTATTATTCAGGTAATGAATATGTATGAAAATATAGCAACAGAGAAAAATCATATATGAAGATTAGCGTGAAATAATATAGCTAAAGCTAAAAAAAATAGAATGCATTATTTTTAATTTCTATTAAATGTCTCGTTTATACTAAATTTGAATCATTAAATTTTTTTGAGTAGAAAGAAAAAAAAAACTAGTTTATTTTTTCATTTACAAAATGATCAAAGAGGTAATTAGGAATGAAAAAAAAAATGCCTTCTTTAGAAGAAAGATGCTATTTATTGTTATTGACATGGCTGCTTATTTTAATTCAAAATTGGTTGAATATATTAAAAACCCCTCATTGGTTGGTATTTCAAGGTTGTCAAACATGAAAAAGAAGAAGAATGTCAAGGATTCTATTCTCAGATATTACTTTTAACAGCAATATATGAAAAAAATGAAATACCCACTTCCATTGAGTTCGTTGCAAGAGAAGTTCTTATAAAATGAGATAAAAATATGAGATAGGTCATGGGAAATCACTTCAGAAATGCCATTTACTCATTTTGCTGTATATATTTCGAGTTTATTTCTTCATTTATTACAGCTAAACTTATTCTTCCAATTATAAAGTATCAACAAATAATTAACTTAAAAGTTTGAAAATACTTTGTTATTGGTACAGTTTAATAAGGAAATACTGATCAAATAAAGTTTTTTGAAGTCCAGCCTTGCGAAAGAGTGTCAAAATGTCTCCTTTAAAACTATTTATAAGGGCACAAATGCTCTTTTCCCGTCCCTGTAATCTTTCAAAAAATATATCAAATTTATTGACTTAGACCATTTTTTCTTTAATCCTGATTATTATTTAAACATATCTTCTAAAATAGATTTCAGAGATGAGCCACATATTGCAAATGATTATTAAAAAGACAGAATATAAAAATTATAATTGATGTAATAATTTTCATTTAATTAAAAATGGTCGAATAATATGTACACTGTTGAAAATAAGTTATTTTGGCTTCTGAACTAATTTGCAATTGTTTAAAAAAATTTGCGCTGTAGAATACAGAATCTTGCTGGTCTTTTGCCAGCACATTGAATCTTGCACACCTACCAGAAAGAATTTTTCAATAATAATATTTTTGTGCATGCATTTTATGAAAAATTCCCTAAACAGAAGCTTCATTAAAAATAAAGAAAACGACACAAGAATAGCATTGAAATAATTCATATTACTCTTGTTTCTTATAATATTTGAGAAATTTCACAAATCTTATTTTTTTATGAACTATTCCACAAAAATAAGATTATTATGATTAGAAACTGATCAAATTTTCTCATTTATAAACAACACATGAAGCAGAAAAAATCTCCTAAGAAAATTCATTGAAATATTGGACCCTTTCAATTATCGATCAATTTCAATCGTTGTCAAAAAATATGTTGAATTTTGATGGATAGAAAACCAACATCTATGAAAGAATGAAAAATATTGCTCTTTTTTCGTAAAATTTTATTTGGTAAAATCCCTGCTGTTTTATTTATAAATTCCGTTTAGATGAGATTTTATAATGTTATTCATAATGGTAAGCAATTTCCAAGATAAAATAACTTTAGATAGAGAATCTTTCCAATTTTTTTGATAAAGCTTAGAAACAGGACTCAGATTTCAAACTATACAGAAAATCATTTCAATACATACGGTTAACTTTCTAATTTTTTCAGGCATCTATTTTCTATCAGTTAAATTGTGATTATAAAAAGTTCAATTATTTATTATTCAAAACTTAAATTATTATTTGCTAAAATTTGCTTAGGAAATGCTATAGAAAATTGAAATTCCATATAATCTAATTTTTAATAATTGGAATTAATAAAAATGTACGGTGAAATTCTAAGTCTTCCCTTGTATAGATAAAATAAGCGTTGCATTTAGACAAAGAATCTTTCAAATTATTGTACATAATCAAAATTAATTGTTCATAATGTTTAGAATAACGTAATGACATTAACTCAAAAGATTGAAAATTTTATAAGAATCAGAGTGAAGGACTGATAATTCCCTTTATATTCAAGCATTGAGTATTTAATAGCAGGTCTTTTCTTGATCGTGTAGACAAATAATTACTTTTTACTGCTGAATTTAATATATATTATTTAAATAGAATATTTACATAATTTCAGGACAATTTCGATAAAGAATTAAAAAACAGCAAACTTTTTGTCTAAAATTTTCTGGCAATTATTATTTCAAATAAAGTGTATTGATTGCTTTTTTAAAATGCTTTATTCTTTATAAATGTAGCATGTAAAAACCTTCTAGAATAAAGGGTATGTTTTAGTGCTTCCTGACGAAGAATACTTTTATTCCTTACTTCAAAAGCGTTGTGAAATACATTTGCAAATGAATGAAAATCATCACTTATTTACAAATGTAAGGAATGCTGTATATGGGGAAGTCTCCATATGAATGCCTGAAATAGATATGCTCTGTTTCAAACTTTTATAAACTGAAATTTCAGGTGACAAAAGAAAATTAACTGAAACAAAAATCTAGCCTTTAGAAACATCTGTAGTAACAATAAATCCCAACTAATAAGGAAGATGAATATTTGTCTGGGTGCTTACGACATTAAGGCTGATTGTTTGACCTGTAGCTACGAAATTTGGCACACATATATTTATGTGTGCATTGAATTAACTTTTTTTGAAATTTCAACTAGACTTTTAATTAAAAATTAAACTGAAATTTGGCATTTTTTGAGCATTTTAAAAAAATATTATTGAAAAAAGAATTTTTTGTCATTTGAATGCTTAAGCAATTGTCTTTTTACTAATATTAATTTAATTTTTGGATAAGTGTTTTGGTAATTTTGGCAATTTTTAAAATTTTATTTATTGACCGATTTCTAATATTACAATGTTATGCTGGAATCCTTTTCATTTATCATTAAAATTGTAGAAATATATTCCATTGTTGAAAGCTAAAAAAGAAGGAATACATTTAATAAATGATAATTTCAGAAGGAGAATAAAAAAAAAGGATTAAAATGTTGAGACAGTTAGATGAACCAGGCATTTTGTTTCTGAACAGCACAATGATGTCACCTATCAGATCTCTATTAGAAAAATTCAGGTGTGCAATAAAGGAAGTGTAGACAAGACATTCATAGTAAAAGGGCTTTAATGTCAGATTGGAGGAATTACGGATACGAATATCTATCTAAAATTTCAGATGGAATTAAATATTCCTGATGAACCAGCCTATCACCAGAAGTGACTTCTGAAGTACAAACCATGATTTATAGATTAAAAACTCAAAAATATGTTTATAAATTGTTTTTATAGAGGAGTGTTGCTCAATTAAGAGCAGATTTGCAGAAACCCACAGGAAAAACCTTTAATAATAATTGAAATACGATCTCCATTTCCATTAAACATTTGTTTATCTAGGCGACTAAAGCAAAAATAGAAACATTTACTATCGAAAACAAGGAGGTAAAATAAATAAAATTCTATAGACAGTGTTGGAAAAAATGTTAAAATCAGCTCAATTTACCAAGAAGAGAAAATTTCACTTCCGATACAAGCAGGAGATATTTTATTCCTTAATTACAAGGGAATTTATCCCAATATTCTTGTCCAAGGGAAACTTCCCAGTTATGCTTCGAAGTACTTCTGCATTCCTTGGAAATATACATATATTCCACAAATGCCTTTTCAAATTGCTCTAACAAAACCCTTTTATGTTTCTTCTAGAGAGTATTGAGGTTTTGGTCTGTTGTATAGAGCTCTTTCTTAATGCAAACCAATTACAATTCAGAGATTCTAGAGAATAATAACCGAAGAATGGGAACAAACAACCAAGAAAATTTATCGAAAATCTTTCTTTCCCTGAAGTCCCATGTAGAAGTCGCGTTCAGAAATAAGGTTATCAGTAAGAAATTTTAGTTTAGTTTAATTAAATGCCTTAAAGTCGTTCTAAGCAAATGTAATCATTCTCTTTTTTATTCAAATCAATAACAGCACGCCGCTGGTAGCATATGTGACTAGAAAACAATATATTTACTCTAAACTTAAACATCAATAATTCGAAATTAAAAAAATATATATAGTTAAATTTCAAATAATTTCGTAATTTCAAATTCACTTATTATTCTTTAAGATCTTGTTGAGTCAAATAATAGTGCCAGCAGGACATATGTGAAATATGCTTTGCAATTTACATAATATGATATATATTGTATGCATTGAGATAAATGGCGAGATATCAATGAAGACAGAATAGAGATATGTTTTAATGAACATTTTTATTAATCATTCAGATGTAAAACATCATTGATGTTTTTCATTTTATCTCAAAAACAGTAATGGTAATTTTGTCAGGAACAAAGAAAAATCTTGATGGCTGTCTATATCCAAAATTGCACTTCATCATTAAACAGATAATTTTGAAATCGTTCAAAAATACGAAAAAAAACTAAAAATATTGTTTTTTATGAATATTTTAGATTACTTTTTATAATAAACATAATCAATTAATCTTTTTACAAAAGACAATTTAAACAACCATGACTGGGAAAGCTGACTTCCTGTGGTGTTTAATGTTTACATTATTCAAGAACACATGCTGATGCTTTGAAGAGCACTTTTTTTAAAGTTCGATTTACAAAGCGACGGATTATTCTGATAGAACCGTTACCCTGTAAAGTCGAAATATGCTAATAATAAAAAAAAAACAGCAACTCCGAGGCATTTCATAGTATTAACATTTCAGACAAGTGTCTTGACTCTGGTACATTGATCTTTCTATTTTTTTAAGGTAGTTTCTTTTATCACATATAAATTTTTTCATTCGGATAAAATGCTGTTCAGCTAAAGTTTAAAATAATAATGTTTGCATCGTAGTATTTTGTTTCTGCTATGTTTTCCCTTTGAGACAGTGATGTAAAATTCTCGGTCTTTTTTGTTATAAGCACAATTAGAGTCATTGCGCAGAATGCTTTCAAAATTTTCTTCTTGAAAGATCAGGGTCGAATGATAAATCTGTGGTTAACTCTAAACAGATGTTTGTCTTTCCAAATGCTAGACTGCATAGAATAATATACACTCTAATTAAAAAGAGAGGGAAAAACGAATTCTGATAAAAATTTACTGAAATGTTAAGAATTACGACTGATATGTTTGCTTTCGCCTTCTTTGAGATATACTACAAAAATATTTGCTTAATCCCATTTTTAAATTTACAGAAATCTTTTATAGGAAGCTTCTTTCGATCTTTTTCTAAAAAAATTCCCTTTAGTGAATGAAAAAAGAAATTATTACTTCTGAAATATTTTCTTTAAGTTAAAAATGCTCCCAAAGTTTGTAATTAAAGTTAAAAGTAAATCGAAAAATGAAATTCTATGTATTAAAGAATATATATCATTTTTATACAAATGAATTATCTCTGTTGCTTTATACAATCAGAAAACCTGGAATGTGATAAACATGAAGGAACATTGTTAATGTTATTACAAGAAGTGATAGGTTGATTGATAATGTTCAGTTTCTTCCATCCTGATCAATGAAATGATACAGTCTTTTTCTTTCAACAAAGGAACGAAAAATGAAATATGTATATTCTATTCACTTCATAAGAAAGAATATACATTCCCATACGAGTATGTAGTTATATTTTCAGCAAACATTACTCATACTCGTGCTCAGTATAGGAATATGATGAGCTCAGTATATTCAGTATATGAGCTCAGTATATTCAGTATATGAGCTCAGTATATTCTCAGTTTGATATATGGAATGCCGCTTGTGATAAACTCTTATTAAATCTTATGTTGCATGCTTTATTCGTTGTTGGTAATCAAATTACCTTTAAAAATCTGAGATTGATCATCCACAGAAAGGAACAGAAAAATGATATCTACAATCCCCATGTCAGACTTAAAAGCAATTTTTTGTGAATTTAATCATAAATCTCATGCAGGCATTTACTCAATAAACTTTGCTAATTTGAACATCGTTGGTACTGTAAATAATTGCAGAAATTTTCTATTAAAACTTAAGTAAAACTGTATGAAAGAAGGGTCGTTTGCTATATAAAAAATGAATTATTATTGAAGATAGTTGTGTCTAGTTTCTTATCCTTCTTAAATAAGCTTGACAACAGTTTTTATTGCATTGCATGTTAAGGTTATGAAATACAACCCTCCATTTGCACCCAATTTATAATTTCATTTTATATCCATAAGTAATTTCTATATTTATTTTAGCCTTCCTGATGGAATATTTCTACGTTAAGACTGTATCGTCTACAGATTTGTTCAACATATTCTTTGTGAAAATATTAGATATCAGTTGATCATTCTCCTTAAATATTATTTCTAGCTTCGTTATATATATCAACTATAAAGATAAGATCTTAATTTGCTACAATTCGGCAGCAAAGTTTCGGAAACCCTATTAAAAAACAATTTGACATGTGATAATTTAGGGTTAGCAACAGTGGAATGCTATACCATAGAAAAGCATATTAACGCAAGACGTGAATTAAATAAAACACACAGTTTTTGAAAATTTTCCTATTTTTATTGAATTGCAAATTACACAATGTAGGATTATATATGGAATAACACATGAGGTAAATGGTCTCCATGAGTTTTTTGGAACACGAGTATTCTTTTGTCGAAATTTTCAATGATCCTATTTCCTAAATGTGATTGAATTTTGTTAATGTAGCGTTTCAATTTCTCGTTCAATATACTCGTTTTTGTAGGCACGTAGGCGTAGATTTTCGATTTCAAACAACCCTATTTAAAGAAACCTAATGTAAAATCGCACGATCTAGGAGTCAGCTCTAAATTTTTCGAAGTGTGGCCGCCAGACTTTCATTATTTTTGAAATATTGTGTGACAATGAAAATAAGTTGTTCACATCATGTTACGTTCCATTTTTACAAACTCTAAAACATTAGTTGAAAATTATTTTTAATAGTGTTCCTAACATTTTACTATTCAAAAGATGTGAAATTAAAAGGTTGCGTTAATTTTGAAACATTCTTTATGATAAGATGATATCAAAACGAGTTTCTTTTATTCAAGCATAAAACTGCATCCAATATCCAAATGTGAAAGTTTTCTAATGTAATTTGATATAATATGTTCTTTATTTAATATTTTTTCTTCCTTATACGATGTAGTAAACATAAAATGACGTTATTGTGATTAATAAGATATACATTTGGTATCACTATATAATTTTGAAGCAAGCTTGTAATTCTTCAATAAAATCAAGCGTTATGTATTTATTGGTGCCAGAAATACCATTAATATACGCATTGCCTAAAAGCAATATGTTTACTGATGGTATTTTAAAAATAAAAATGAAATAATATAATTATTTACAATATTTATATCAGAAAAAACGAGCATTTAAAGCTGACACATTTTTTCAATAATGATTGTGAAGGGAAAAAATAAGCATTTAACTTCCCTAAAATTTTATAAAGTCAATTTCTCCTTTTCGATTAAGAAATCATTCTTACTTTAATACCTTTATAAAATTCATTCTATAATTTCTTCTCAAGCATCAGTTTTTAAACTATTGTTTACATATTTATTCTATAAATCAAATGAAAGACTTTCTAATTAACAACAAAAAAAGAAAGAAATAGTTTTGTTAAGTTTGAGGTTTCTTTAATAAGAATTTTCCTTGGGGACTTTTGTTATTTATTTTGAATTAGCTTGTAATATATACTAAATAAACTGATTTCAAAGCAATTTTTTAAAACAATTTCTAGTAAAATTACCTCATTACATTCAGAGTTCTGGGGTAAATCAGAGTAAAATTTATATAAGACTTCATAATTCGAAATATTTGCCCCTTGCTCCTTGGTTTCTTGTCAGATAAAGAGAAAAATTCATTGAACACGTTTGGATTAACATTACATAACCTTCAGGGAAAGAAGGGATCATTTTTCATTTCAGCTGGTATTAAAGAACTTGAAAAAGTTCAAAAAGAAAGATTACTTTTGACAAATTACTACATTCTTATAGTAACTTATTAAAAAAATTTTCTGGTGAGTTCAGATTTCATCTTTACATTGTTTCAAGTCACAATAAGGAAGTGTTACAAAATGTGTGAAAAAGGAATAACAATTATTGTATTGACATAAAATTGATTGCGTTAAAAATGTGATTTTATTTTTAGTTTTAAGATAATTCAAAAATCTTTTTCATGGAATTAATAATTATGGAAGATATTGCAGTCGATTTTTATGCATAAGTCATTATGATTATCTTTGCAATGAAAGCTTGCTTTCGTGTCTGGTTAATTTTTGCTTGAAGCTTTTTTCTTGATTTCTTATACATACTTGTTAAGAAAAATTTTGCTTATTCAGAATATTTCTAATAATATCCATTCAGTTTTTATTAATTAGTGAAGCGTTACATTAAATGGGATTGTAAAACCATTCAATGAAATAATCTGAAACGATCGTTTAACATTTTGTCTTTATTTCATGGTTGCCATTTGAGAATAGGTAACAGAAATGATTTTTGTACTAGATATGTTTTCCAAACATAGACTCCAATTCATTTATTTGGTCCCATTTGAATTTATTTGTTGTTGCAACCATTGGATGGATATGGCATCATAGTTTAATCTTATTTAGATTCTAAGATTAATAAATCAATCCGACATTTTTTTGCATTTGGAGGATGTAATTGTGCACCACGAAATGATTTTTTAAATAGTTTTTTTTGTTTTCCCAAGAATATTAAAGAAGAAAAATTGACCACGTACATCTCTTAAAATTTAAACAATTATTTATTGAAAGATAGCAATTTATTAAAAAGTCAATTAATTTTTTACTTTTAATCAATTTTAACATATATATTTTAACTATTTTTAATAAGTTATTTCCAGCAAAATAAAAATTAAATTTAAATCTGTACTAGCAAGAAAAGAGATAAGGATGCAATGCGCCCGTTTCACATGCATGGACAAATTAATCTTTTATCAACATGTTGCCCTCACTTTGACAAGACATTAACTAAAAAGATTGAGTTAACTCTTACTGCAGACTTTTACTACCAAAGTTTAATTTCTGTAAGAAATAAAATGAAGCATGATATTTTTTTAGGAATATATGTATAAGAAAAAAGTTATTGTAAACTTCATTAATAATTCTATCGTATTTAAAGTAAATATGGTTTATATGTGCACATTATGTGCGCTGTATTCAGATCCTAACACATAGATTCTAAGTGGTTAGTATTAAGTACATACATTTTATATGAGAAATGTTTGAAATGAGGTAAAAAGTACAACTTGATGCAGTTCGTTTATAAATGCTCTGATGCATTTTGAATTTTGTATTTTTATATAAAACAGTTAATATGGAAAGAAATATTCTTGAAATAACATTTTTAATAAAAAGAAAAGTCTACTGTATTACGACTAAAACAGAGTAATCTATGAAAATTTCCCAAATACTTCACGCTATGGTCATTCCATTGATCATCATATCAAGGTTATATCAATTAGGGTTTCAGGTTTCCAGATAGATGATTAGTCTAATATTATAAAATGGCTAATTATTCTAAAATAGTGAGATTCAGAATTAAAATATTCTGTCAAATTTAGTCACATATTTTGTAGTGACAATAATATTTCACAGATTATAAGTCCTTAGGACCGAAGGAGTATATTCAATTTAATTTCATATTTTTTTTCACTACATTTACTATCTAAAACGACACAAATGTTAATATATATATTATTTCAATCCATTTGAATGTAAAACTAAAGACTGAAATCGATAATGATCAGGTAAATTTCCGTTGAATTATTCTTTATTGCATAAATTAAAAAAAATTCTTAAGTGCGTATAAGACTTCAAAGCCGAATAACTCAAATTTCTATTATCATATTTAAAAAAAAAACTTATATGATTTTAGATAGAAACAGGCTTTTTATAATATTTTTTGTTGTGATATTTTTTTAATAAAAATTTCACTAATTATCTATATAATTTACATAAAGAATATAAAACTCAAATTACAAAACTGTGAATGATAATGTACGATCCGCTACAATTTATAGAGATATTTAGATTTCAATATCACTATGACGTCATAACTACGAAAATGATTTTGTACCCATAATATTTTACATAAATGTAATATGTAAGAAATATATGTATGTAATGATCCTGGAATTAAACTAACTCATTTGATATTTGAGACGAAAAGCTAGAATCGAAAGTCCCCTAGTATTAAGATGTGTTGAACTTTCTAATTGGTGCTCCTTTCTAATAATTGTAGCGAAGTACTTCTTAGAGAAAGGCTATTCTTCCCTTATTTTGTTGATTTGAAGTTAAATAAACGTGGACATGGACTCCGTGATCTCCAGGGTACATATGCAAATTACTTTTAACGAGAGCAAGCATGTATGACATGATAATCATTATAACTTTTGAGAAAGATAGTTTCTAATCACTCCGGCCTGTGAAGTGACGAATCATTCAATGTAGAGAAATTCTTCTGCCTCATAAAAGACGATTCGGGGAGAATAAAGGTAACAGCTACGATGAAACCTCATTGAATTAACATAACACATCATTTCGGTCAGTGCTTTGTCTCCGCCATAGCGATGCACACGCATTGCCCTCCATCTCAATTACTTTAAAATGTTTTCGTCTGACTGCTGCGCATTTATTGATTCAAATAAAATGCGCTTCAGCCGGCGGTTAAAGAGAAAATTCATCGCTTTTGAAGTCTATTTAATTCGCTTTAGGTAAAGGAATGAAATAAAATAGCTGCTTTCAGTTGGAATTAATTATTACGTAACCAATATTTCAAGAAATATGAAGCAAATAAGAGTAGTCTATAAATATACATGCACATTTTGGAAATTATTTCAAACATTTATTTTCTTTCATTATTTTCTACATTCGGTTTTTAAAATGTTCTATCAATGAAAGAATGGAGAATTCTTTCACGATTAAGAAGTAAATTGAAATGGGACCGATTATGATGTTCCGTTAGTTATTTAATACGTTGTTGTATCTTACATCGTTCATATTTAAAAACGAAATATTCTACTGTTAATCTCAGCAATTTACATGACCAATAAGAAACCGGTATTATGTTATGGATAAAAAAAAATGGTGTAATTGGTCATAAATTTTCTCAAATACGTTGGTTTCGAATACCACTATGATGTCACGAGACTTGAGATTATGATGTCACTAGGCTCCCATTAGAAAATATCTTTCATTATCGAGCATCATTAGCATCAAGTCATACGTAAGAAAATAAATTAGAATTTAGCTCAAGCAATATTTCAGGTAAATCATCTGATTTCCAAAGGCAGCTAGTATTTCAGTACATTTAACTATCTGATTATTGTGCCATTCCAAGAAACGAAACGGATTCCTTAAAAGAGGGAAGCTGTTCTTCCCTTATTTTGCTGAGACAAAGGAAGTTAAATAACCATGGTCAAGAGCTCCGTGGTCTCCAGGGTACATGCGCAAATTACTTTTAACGAGAATAAACATGCGTGACACGAGATTCATTATAACGTTTGAGGAAGGTAGTTTCTATCACTCCGGGTTGCGAAGTGACGAATTATTCAGAGTGGAGGAATTCCTCTGTCTCATAAAAGACGATTCCATGCGAATAAAAGTAACGGCTACGATGAATCTTCATTGAATTAACATAACCACATCATTCCATCCAGTGTTATGTCTTTGCCACGGAGATGCCCAATCATTGGCCTCCATCTCAATTACTTTAAGGTGTTTTCGTCTGGCTGCTATGCATTTGTTTATTCAAATGAAATGCGTTCCAACTAATGGTTAAGAGAAATTGCATTACATTTGAAGTCTACTATATTCCCTTTGCAGAGATAAAATTTAACAGCAATTTTCAGTTGGAATTAAATATTGATAATTTGGTCTTTTTTGAAATGCGAAGCAAACGAAGTGGACAATAAATATCCATCTAGAGTTGGAAATTATTTTAACATTGAAATAGTTTCTTACTTTTGTATATTTTTTTCAAATTCTTTTTGCTCAAAAAATTCCTTCAAGGCAAGGCACTACTTCAAAATATTGTATGATACCTTAATTATATTAGTATTTTATTCAATGAAATGAAATTTTAATGGGGTATGTTGCCACTCCTAATAAATTTAATATTCCATGTTTATTTCCATTTTAGAATTTTTTTTGTATTTGGAATATGTCTATCCTGTTTTTGATTTAAGTAGATTATGTTTTGTTTGCTTTAAGAAAAGAATTTTGTACACTCCGTAGTGTAATCTTTTTATGTACGGATCATTTGATCAGTATCTGTATGCTTCATTTGTAAATACTCTTTTTAGTTTCTCTCATCCCTATGTAAATAGCCTCATAAAATTCTCTATCTTGTTTTGTGCAAAACTAATCCAATTGCGAAAAGGAATGAGAGTTCCCAGTCTAAACAGAGCATTTCAATTGAGCAGGAAGTTTATTTTATCAGATTCAGGTAAGATGCAAGATTTATGCATTTCTCCTACTGGAAACAAAATTATACCTTGCCAAATTATACTAAAATTATAGGATTCCGCATTTCTCCGGAAACCAAACAAGATTTTGTTCAAAATATATTCAATCAGCAAATATTACTTGAAAATTAATTTTAAGGCTTTAAGCATTTTTCACTTAATGTGATGTATTAATCATAAAAAAGCAACAGTTAAATATATAAGTTAAATTCTTAAAAAAAATAATGTACGAAATGATTTACAAACATTTTGTTACATTAGTTGTCATTATGGAAGTGAAACTTATATTGCAAAATATTTATATTGTTAAAGAATTTTTTTTTCATAAAATTTCTTAAATTTGAGAGTTTACCATAGTGGGTGTGTGGTGACACAATCAACAACCCTCAATAGCAAATAATGACATTTATCAACACAAAAAGAAAGCAAAGGATATAAAATGCAGACGAAACATATACGAGCAGTACAAGCAGCATTTACAACAATAAGCAGCCCTTAATTAGTAAATAACAACAACAACAACAAAAAAAAACGCTTTCAGGTAAAGCAGAGAGAGAGACGACAAACACTATTCATACACTCTCCCATCGTCTGCTTCTATATTTAAACGATTCCCATTTAAATTTATCTTTAGGAAGAAATTATTTTTCAGAAACTTATAAAATTTTGTGTGGAATATAATAGCGGGATGGGAAATTGTTTGAACAAATAAGGATATTAGTTTTAAATATCCCCACCAGAGGAAAAATTTTCATTGAATAACATTACTTATTCTTCATTAAGATTCCATGATCTGTTTAACAATATGGGTGCTCTAACAAAATACTCATACTCATTAAACTATGAAATAACTCTAATGAATCCTAAATTTTATTTAAAAGATTTAAAAGTCCTAATTTTTATAATTCGATATCTTCTATAAAATTTTATCTTTGAATGCACGGGAAGAAAGGTCTTTTAATGAGACATTGTTAATAATTGTAATTAATCTAAAACTTATTTGATAATTGAATTTTCGACAAAAGATTTAACTGACCTTAGAAGATCAAATATAAACGCATTTTCTTCACATTACGCAGTAAAATTTGGAAATTTTTGCCGATAATTTCTTTTTAGTGTACTCGCTGGTGCTAATTAGAATTTTGCAACGCTCATCAAGTCAAGCTTTGCAAATTAAATTATTTGGGTTAAGCGATAGTTCCTCAGTATGAACTCTACGGAAAAACTGTACTTAAAAGGGAATTCAAAAATCTTCATTAATACCAAATATGTATCCGAAAGTAAAAAGTTAGTTTAATTTCAGTTTTGAAAGTTGAAAGAAGCTCTTTTTTCTAGACAAGCCATTGAAACAGTAGTGCTTCTGTTAAAAGGTGACAAAGCATCCGATGTACAACGTCGTTTGACAGAAGAATTGGATATGCTTCTCTCAACTCTCCAGAAGTTCATGTGTATCCATCAGTATTATCCGTACTAATTTGAACTTTATGCAAAGATTGCTTCAAAATGAGTTTAAGATTCTGGTTTCCTTTTCAGTTTCTTACTCGTGTTGAGATTAATACAAAATGGACTTGGAACATCTCCAGAACAAGTAAAACTGATTTCCATTTTGACGGTTCACAGGATTCCAACAAATCAATGAACTTGTAAATCAGAGAAACCTACATTTTCCGAGGAATTAAGTAAGTGCTAAGGTCCAGTAACAAGCTTGTTTGCCAAAATGTGGTATAAATTGTTGCTATTCTGATCTTCAAGCACGTCAATAGTTATCAAGCACAATTTTCATGCAAGATAAAGCTACCTCACACATTAATATTCGTGCTAAACCTCAAAAGGCCTGATTACTCCCTTCATAGAAGGACGTTTAAGTTATCAATTCCTTAAAGTAGTAGGGTTCTCGATGCCCAAACCCTATTACATGAGAGCTTTGACTTTTTTTATGACATCTCTTCAAACACCGAGCTGTCATCTGTAGATTATGCTATCTTTCAATTCTATATAACTATCATGAACATATGCTAATTTTTAATTATTGAACTAAATTCTCTTATGGCATAGCAATTTTGATCTATTAAAATTTTACTCTCCTAAACACATTGTCATCCCTTTATGATGCCCGGCATAAAAATTCATAGCTTTTTGAGCCATACTTTTGTCTATGGATAACTAGAATATAAAGTAGTTTAATTACGGGGTTCTCTAGAAATATCTATGTCTTGAGGTCAAAATGTAAACAAGTAGCCTTATTGTTCAATTGATACAACAGTTATGATTAGAATCTTGCAATAAATTCAAAATAAATATTTAATAAACCAAAAAAACTTTATTTCATTGATATGCTTACAGTTGACTATTCCATGGGTTTTATAAACAAGGTAATGTTTTTAAATTACATAATTTAATGTACAAATTTCAAAAATATTCTTAATTGTATTTTTTCTTATTATAAAATGTACTTTTAAATTATTTACAGACAATTCAAAATTCAAATTACATACAATTTTAATATCTGTGAAAAAGCTAAAGCTATTAAACCTTAAGAAGTCTGAGAAGCATTATGAAAGTCAACTGCCAAAATTTATTTCCATTTTGTTACTTATTCCTTCGTTTTACTGTCAACCAGATTTATTGTTATTGAAAGTGCTACATTTTTCTCTCCTTAATCATGCATTTTAAAGTTGCAAAAATATTAAAAGAATTTTTCTTTGTGTCTTAGTCAGATTGTCATTGAAAAGGAAATAAAATCTTACACTATGAGGGTTTAAATTAATTTATCTCTGACTCACTTCACGGGCGCAATTAAAATGAAAGTACTCTTGAGGCAGCTGTGAAGCAGAAAACTTTTTAATTGCTCAGAATTTTCATTTCATCCAAAAGAATTTAGACAGTAAAATTAGGAAAATTATGGCGCATTAAGATTAAAAGATTTTAAAATCAAGTTTGTTTAATGCTTTTAAAGATTCATCTTTGCAAATCACGACTGAATATGAATCTTTCTGTTAATTGAGAAATTATCATTTAAGAATTTTTCGGTTTATTTCATTTAATATGTGAGTTTTAAAATATCCTTTCTTTGAAAGAATTATATTAGAATAGATTAATTTTAAGAGATTAATATTTTCCTACCTCCTAAGTGAATTTCTAGCATTAGAGGGTTTGACAGTTATTGCAAACTAACTCGCAACAACTAACAAAATATTAATGTATTTAAAGGTTATTTGTAATTTAGTTTAGTTTAGTTTAGCTATATTAACGTCCCGTTTCAAAGCAACACGAAGGTTATTTTGGGACGGACATCGTAATTTTGAACCACGGTCAGATGACGAGGACGACACCTCAACTGGCAAACCCCTCTCGACACCACGCCACACCAGCGGGAGTAGTTTGTCATTTAGGAAATACTCATATTTCGATATTTTAACAGTTAAAATATTAAATAAAATAAAGACAAACAAACTTAAATCTACTGTCACACATTTCAAGTAAACGTTGTTTTTAAGTTGCGTGGTATCCACCCGGCAGAAGAATGACATGATGTTTTCATATGACTCCGTTTTCGTAATCGCCAACATTTAGAATAGTGAGGGTTTTTAACCATCTCAAAATTAATCAAGTTCTAAAATAAGTTCTCTAGGCCAAAGGTTTTTTCGCGGAAGAACAGTTTAAAATGATTTTAAACAATTGCGTGACTGCCAGATTATTAGTATATCAATGTTTCGAAAACAAAGAGGGTTTTTTTAAACGTTCAAGCCCCGATACTTTATATCAAGGTCACACTTTTTTCTTTCGAAAATGCAGTTTAAACTAGTTTGGAATGGTTGCGTGATCATTGTATTGAGCAATGGTTAACTTTTAGAACAGTATCCTTTTTTTCATATAAAAATTCTTCGATCTCCAGAAAGTTTTTGCCAACTAGAAAAAGGAAAATAAATAACATATTATAGGTGTAAATTACAATTATGCATTAGATTATCTATGCTTCTTGGAGCGATAACTTCTTACAATGCCCTTTATTGAAACGATAGGAATATCGAATACATGGTGGGCATTCCATCCAAGTTACATCTTTTTGTTGCTAATTAGTCACCAAACGATCTTCTTTGCCATTTTCTAACAACATTAAAATTGAAAATTTAATGATTCAAAAGCGAGATTTTTTTTGTCCATGCATTTTTTGGCTTAACAAAAATTCCAAATCAAAACAACATCTTATTCTCGCATGGTAATAAACTTTGAATAGCAACACTATCAAAATATTTAACTCGTATCATATCGTAAGTTAAATTAATGATATCGGAAGTAGTATTATTTCTTCGTACTTTCAAGAAACTTTTTTCACATCTTTTCCCAAATATCTTTTAGGAAATTTTATGCTTCAGTGTGTATGCTATATTTTTACTAAAAAAATACAATATTTACTTTAAATTTTCCCCTTATGATAAAATTTTTCGTTCTATCATATTTCATCTTGTCTTGTAATTTCAAACATCAAATTCTTTGTTTATACAAGACTATACAAAAATAAATTCCCCAAACCTGCTTTTTTTAGCCCTAAGAATGCAATCATGTAAATCATTTCACTAAAATATTTGCTCTACTGCGATTGTTTTGAACGTATATCAGTGGATGTTAAATCACGTAGAAAATTAAACCAATTTTGTTCAGTGACCATTATGGCCGATACCCGACAAAAAATAATGGAAATGAAGCGAGATTAAATAATGAAGGAATTCCAAATCTCTTAACGGAAATGGAATCCCTCCAAAAGACAAATATTTGCCTCAGCAAATATAATTATTTCATATCGATGAATTTTGAAAACTGTAAACAACAGATGACATAGTTAAATTAAAGTCATTGAAACAATGCTAAAACTGTCTGATTTCACAATGAAGGCAAATTCAATATTTCTACTGAAATGCTACAGAAGAGAAATGAAGCCTAATGGTATCTTCTATCACAGGAAATTAAATACGAATTTCTTATTTCAAAATATTGTAATAAAAAGAATCACTTTTAATTCACTTATTAACTGTGATGCAATTTTATCGAGTTTTAAAGTCTGTAATTATAACATTCTTCAGATGCTTGAAATTATGTGATACTTTGATATTATCTTAATAGCACTTTTATATATGTGTATCAATTCAAAAATAATGTGATTGTCATTTATTTAGTGATAATGCCAGTTTTAATGTTATTATCATATTATGGAATTAAGTCATAGAAAATAAAATTAAAGGGAAAATTTAAATTACATATTGTTAAAGACTTATTAAGTATAAATTTTCTTGTTTATTTTACACTTAATTTTCGCTTTTGTTTCCCTTCAACCAATTTTTTCAATTGCATTTTGATTTTGATTTTTTGAATCTACACTTTGTTTGTACTTTTTAAGTACTTCTTTTGGTTTGTATTTCATTATTTTTATTTGGTTATATGAGTTTTTCTTGAAAATACTACTTTTGTAACTTAATGCGTTTACTTTTACGAGGACGTACGCCTCAATATTGGGAATGAGAAGTCGTTGAATGTATTCGAGGATTTTCTTCTCCCTGGTATAAAGCTCGGTAGGTGTATAGTTGAAGAAGTCACAGGGCAAAGAATGTATCCTTTTTCCTGCCAAAGAATTGTTGCACTAGTTAGTGATGGTTATTTTGTAACTAAGTATTCTTGTTAACATCTTTGATGGCCACGGCGGCCCGGCGGTAAAGTTTAATCCTTGGGAGTGGGGGATGGTTGGAATGTGACCTGATTTTACCAAAGAATCCCCACACAAGCCATAAGGCCCAAGTGCCTTATCAGTGGCTTGGAGCGGAAATTTAGAGAGGTGCGTTCAAGTCGTCCTCATAAACTAAGCTCGGTTCAAAATTATGAGGCTCTTTTCAAAATTTCACTAAGGTTGCTTTACAAACTGGGGTTAATAAACGTTATTATTCTTGGCACTAGGTTATTTATATACTCAGGATAATTTTATGCCTTATGTTATGACAAGTTGAATTTTATTTCTGTAAAATATTTCTTTCCACAATCTCTATCCTCCACATATATTGTGTTACTGAATAGTTCTAGTTAAAATAAATAAACTAAAACATTTTGAAAATAATACCCAATAAAATAATAATAATAATAAAATAATTGTCATGTCATATATTTAGGTGTTTTGTTCCTTGTTGTTAATATAATAAGACAAAAAATACTCATGTCTTGATATTTATAGTGCTGCAGAATTCGTCACCATATCTATTGAGCTCATTTTCACTAAAAACACTAATGTTATGTAAGCAAATGTTGCAATTAATTCACAAGTCTCAAATTTATATTGGGAAAACTATTAATTACTTAATTTTGTGTTTGAAAGGATAATATTTATGTTAAAAAATAAGTAAAAAATTCTACTATTTATACAAATAATTTTTTTACTTCTTTAAGTATCACTGTTCCATTTAAGATACACTAAGATGAAAGAAAGAAACCTTTTATTTTCAAAGTGTACTCGCTGACTAATTATTTTCTCAGCTCAATTACAACTGCAAGTGCGATTGTTTACAGTGAAGTTGGCTTTTTTTTCTAAGCTCTTTCTTACAAATAGTTGTTTTCGCCTATTTTTTGCATCTTTACTCAACCATAAATCATGGATTAAATAAAAGTTGTATTATTTCTGCTCGTTTTTATATGCCGTCGTAAATAAAGTAGATAGCTTTAAGACCAATGGAAAGGAAAGACCACTTAAAAAAAATCAATTTCTCATCTTTTAAAAAAAATCCAAATCAATTCTTATTTTGTTTTATATTTAGTATGAAAGAATTCCCAGCGATAAACTTAAACTGAAAAGGAGAATGGAATTTGCTATTACAATATAAATTCAAACAAATAATTTCACAGGCCTACAGAAATAAAGTACTGCTGGAATTTATTGGGACAAATACAAAAATTTTCACCTATGTTGTTGATTTAGTATAGACTCACTTAAATGCATCATAAAGTAATCCAACAGGATTTGAATATCTAGAATTACCAGGCCAATCCAAAACTAATAATATTTTTTCTTGAAAAAATTCTTTTCCAGCCTGGAATTGTGGTATGGAGAAAGATCTTGTCTAAAGACACCAACTTCAGCAAACATTTGCATCAGTTGCACAATTTTTTCTTCAGGTATAGAAATATATTCTTTAGAGTTCGTCATCCCTTCAATTGGTAATAAGCTGCCAGGTTCTCCAGATGTAAAATAACCCCAAAACATCTTCTGATGTTTTTATATTGTTTGATTAAGAGTCTGATGGTCCTCCAGCACTTCGTCTGATAAATATTGATTGTATCCCTGATACAAAAAATGTTTTATCACCGAATACAGCCTTATTATAGTCTTTATCAGTTGGAGATTGATATTTTCTGGCACAAAACAAACATTTTCTTTTCATTACAGGTGTTAACAGCTGTTTTTTGCTTGGTGTTCTTGCTCATCCTCCAACTTCAATAAGCCTTCGACATATTGTTAATGAATCAAAACTCGCACCAGTAGCTAATAATTTTAATTATTATTTTGCGATGATGCATTTTCCTATTTTTCACTAGAAATTTATCTATTTTGTTTACATCCACATACAATCTTTTGTTTTGGAGAAACTATCCCAAACTTAATTTACTGATTAATTATCCTAGAAACACTGAATTTTCCAACTCCAACTGATGGATGAATTTTAGAATTTAATGGCGCAAGAGCCAAATATGGCTATACTGTGCCAAACAAATCAAACTGATGAAGTGATATGCCTTACTGTCATTGAAGTATGCTGACTGAGGGTACCAATTCTAGTCTTTTTATTGGGAATAATATATATTTTTTAACATGTATTAGAAGAAGACGATTTTCACGATCGGCCTCTTCTTCCAGAATCTGAAATGCAATTGATGGTAAAATGCTCTACATGATTACATGGTCAAACCAGTTTAGACAAGTTAAGAGCCATTTTTTGTAAGAAAATGCCATTGAAACTAGTTTGAGGGTGAAATTTCCGAGATATGAAGAAATTCAGAATTCTTATTGTCCAAATTAATTTGCACAGTACTGTACAGACTCAAAAACACAGTATAAACGAATGCTTATCTATCGTATCAGTAAACAACTAGAATTTTATATTTTCTAAACATTATTTCGTTTTTGCCTTATTTTTCTAGTTGTAGAAATGAAATTTCAAAATATTAGCTTTAACATATTTCTATTCCAAAGAATAATCTGAGAATGCTGACGAAATACTCAGGAAAATTGTCTCATATTACTTGAAAATCCTTCATACCCGTTTACATAGTTTCATAAGTTGGATACTGATCGACAACATATTGTGAAACACTCCGAGCTTTTGTATATGCATTAAAATGGGTTTAATTCGTCAAAATAGAGATATAAAGAAGGATTAACAGAGGAGATGTTTACGTTTACTAACATCTAATGGTAAACATTCAAGGTCAAAATTAATACTGGAAATGAATTCAATGTTCTACTTCTCACCCCTTAATGAGATGAAATTATCGAAATGTGATAGTCTCATAAACCGCTGTATTAATCTCTAGTTCAGAAAATAAAAATGAATTTTATGGAAGAATTATTTAATCCTTTACTAAAATTCAAAACTTTTCTGTATAGCTACAGAGCAGATGGATTATCTGTTAGAATAGTAAGATTTATTGAAATTGAAAATAACACAAATAGAGTGAACAGATCATTTTAACCCCTGAATTACGAATTTACTTAACTTCCAAATTAGATTTACATGTAAATTTGATATTGACACTTTACATTTTCTATTTATTAATTGTTTAAGACGTTTATTATATAATGAAGACTATAATTACAGAAAATTTTTTCAGATTATATTATTACAGCACATTTATTATTTTTATTATTACTATTTAGTTCTTCTTTAGGACATTCATTATTACTTAATTCCTGTAATAATGTAAGAACATTTGGGATGTTGAAGTGTTTTTGTTTACGTTTCAAATTGAGTGTCAAATATGATAGTTGTGAATCAAACAGTGTGGCTTCAAGAGCAGAAACACACACACATACATCTAGTCATCTTTATTTTTAGTAGAAAAATTATTAAACGGGTCAACTATTAAAACTATAATAATAAAGCATAGATAATTGGATGTTGCAAAATAAGTAATTCAGTATGAAATGAATCCTCCATATAATTCAATTTTATTGCAATTATAATTTTCATGGAGAGTAAAAATTAATAAAATAATTGAAAATCCACGTAAAATATAAAAATAATTTTTTTCCGTTTCACATTATGTGAGAGCAAATAAACTTTATAACGTAAGTAGCATTTGACGCATATTAAATCACAAATTTGATTGGAAAATATTAAATAACATAGGAAAATATTAAATAGAAAACAGTTAAAAGGTGGGTGGGAAATAAAAAAGTTATTTTTTCTTTCAATATTTGTCTCTAATTTCAAATATTTTTTTCTTTATAGTGACATGATAAAAAGAATGAGAAAGAAAGTGAAAAATGTCTTTTTACAACTATAAGCAGCAGCGATATTTTTCATACTCTTTCAACAGACAATGGAATTTGATTATGGTATTGACACTTTACAACTTCTTAACAATCTTCAAGTGCAAAATAAAAAGAGAATTTAATTATAAAATTAACAACTAACATTTTTAATACATTAATGCTTTCTTTTGGTGCTTGTAGTTTTACTGATGCGTAATCTTGAGCTTTTTAATGATGAATAAAAGTTTAGGATATATATAAAATATATTAATAGACTAAATTTTTTTTTGCTAAAATGATATTTTAAATTTAGTTCTTCAATAAAAGTACTTTGAAATTTTTCTTACCGGCAGATTTCTATTGCTAACAAAAAGATTCATATTCAGATGAGATTTGTAGAAACGATTTTTCAAACCATTAAAGAAATTAGATTTAAGATTGATTCTTTTAATTTTAATGCAACATAATTTTGTTCACGAAACGCTTCTAGCTAAAATGCAAATTGAGAGCAATTTAAAATTCTTCTGCTTTATAGCTGTCCCAAGAGTATTTTCATTTTTTATTGCTTTTGCGAAGCGAGTGAGAGATAAATTAAGTTAAGCTGTAGTATCCCAAGACATTTATTTCTTTTTCCTTGACAACTTGACAAAAGGAAAATAAAAGGTCTTTTTGCATCTTCAAATCTTAGTAATGCGTACTGTCTGAAAGAAAAAATAACACTTTCAATATCAATAAATTTAACTGAGAGTGAAATGAGGGAAACAGTAACAAAATGTAAATACCTTTTTTTAATGAGGGAATAAGTAACACAATTTAAATTTTTTAAATGAAAGAATAAGTAAAAAAAGGTAAATAATTTTCTGATGAAGAAATAAATAACAAACTATAAATAATTTTTTATGAAAAGTAAGCAACAAAATATAAATATTTTTTTATTGAGGGAAAATTAGCAAAATGTAAATAATTTTTAATAAAAGAGTAAGTAACAAAATGCAAATAATTTTTAATAAGGGAACAAATAATAAAATGTAAATAATTTTTAAAATAAGGGAATAAGTAAAAAAATGTAAAAAAATTTAGAGAGAGAATAAGTAACAAAATGTAAATAATTTTTTTTAGTGAAATAATAAATAACAAAATATAAATAAATATTTTTAGTGAGACAATAATTTTTTAAAAAGGATGCTTCAAGGATAACTAATTTATCTCTTCATACTTCATGGCTTCTAAGATGTTGTTTACTGTGAATTTAGATTTTTCTGTAAATTATTCATAATAAGAAACAAAATTTTATTAAAGGTGTATTTTAAATTTGAATATAAAAATTAAATTATGTATAATTTTTAGTGTTACCTGATTTATACAATGTATGTAAAAGACACTCCTTAACCATTTCAATAATCTATTGCTCTTTTCTTTTCTTTTAAATATTTATTTATAATTAATTACAATTACATTGAACATGCATATCAGAGCCAGTCGAATGCAAACTTTCCTCGAAAAATTCATAGCATCATTAAAATCTTTTCGAGGCCGCGGTAGCCTGGTTGGTAGAGCGTCAGTCTCGTAACCGAAAGGTAGCAGGTTCTGTCCTCGTCTCGGCCAAAGACCGCCGTGTTGGCTAATGGCAGTTGGGGCACGTTAAAAATGTCGAGACTGCAAAGTCCTCCAAGTTCCCATAACAAAACGATACCTCTGGGGGTACTGAATTAGGGATGAGTCGGTCTCTGATTTGGATCTAAATTCTGACTTGCGGCTGGATGGATGAATGAGTGTATGAATGAGTTCACCCGCCCCCTAAAAAGGGTTGTGTCGTGTGTGTGAGCTACAAGTCAGACTTCTGCCCTCTGGGTGCTCAGGAGTCTTTACCCTCAGAATCTGCTGCACCCCTTTCCGTGAAAACACGGACACGACAAAAAAAATTAAAATCTTTCTTCATTATCTTTCTGCTTCATTTAAAAGTCTCTGAAGCTCTGATTCCTAACGATGAATGGAAGATTTGGCGAATTTTCGAGGACTAAGTTCTAGAGCCATCAATTAAACCTGTATAATACTGAAAAACTAAAAGGGAATTGTGGTTTCACAGACGTCGATCAAAGACATAGATGAAATATTTAATAAAGCATCCGATGGAACCACAATAAAAACGTGCACCTACAGTGAAGGTCACGAAAAAAGAAGCTACAGATTCAATACACTAAGTCCATCCTTAGCGGTCTGAGATATCGTAATTTCCCAATTAAGGGTTAAAATGTAATTTAAGATAATTTAGGGCTGCTGTCCCTTCCCCTATTTATTTGTCATGTTTGCAGTACTAAAATGCAAAAAGTGGTTATTATTCTTTGAAATGGTTTTGATTACTAGTGATTGAAATATACTCACATTCCTTTTTGTGGTCTTTCAGAGCACAAAATGGATAAATAAAAAACATTTAACAAATATTAATAAGCACACCACTTCAATCCAGCAGTTATCACTCATACGGAAATCAATAAAGTCAATAGGTAAAAAGCGTTATGAAGCTCCAAAAGAAACCTTTATAAAGACTGAAAACATCTTTATTTTCCTTTCAACCTGAACATTGTTCTCATTGAAAACAACAATAACCATTATAAAATATAGAAGGCAATAGCCAGAAAGGTTTTATAAAATTAGATTTTTAGCTTATAATTATTTTGTATATGAAGCAAAGATTTACGCAAATCAAGATAAATGAATGTATGATGATTTTGGATGTGCTTTTTTAAATTCATCTGTTGAACAAATATCAAAATCTGACAAAATCAAATTCAACAAAAATTAATTTATTTTCTACAAAAATAAAACTTTTACTGTTAGAAAATTATTTAATATTCAAAAATATACTTTTCGAATGAAGTGTTATATAATGATATGTGTTTTCGTAAAATCTATATTTCTTGTTTCTTTGAGATATTATTTGAAACAATGTTGCGTCATCGATGAGAGATAATTTTGCTAGTTTTAGAAATACATGCCAACTTACAACTAAATTTGAAAAAAAAAAAAAAAAAATGTGAAACTTCCTAAGATGAACTCTTGGTTATTGAGTCAGATAGTTATATTTGTTATTTAACATTTATTTAGGTTAGATAACAAACTATAGAGTCATTAAACGAGCTACAGTTTTGTTTTTAATATAATATACACATTCTAAAATAATAATCCAAAATTTCTGTCTGGTCAATTTAGCTTTCTATTTTTCTAAAATTCAATGTCTACTTAATAAGTCTTTCTAAAAACACTGTATCTGTTATAACAGTAAAAAAGGCAGGGTTTTCTTTAAATAAGAAATTAAGGAATGCAAAAAAATATATTTACACATATTTTCATTTTAAGCTTTAAAAATTGATAGTTTTTTTTTCTGCAACCAAACTTTCTCAGCTTTCTTGACAGCAATCGAAAATGATCGATGGCTTGAAAAAGCCCAAGATTTTATTGAACTATCGCTTTTTTTTTTGTGAAAACGGATTTTCCCCTCTCATCTGTTTCTGGCTTTGAAGTTATCTGGTTAAAGTTTCTAAATGTAATCTCTTTATTCTTGTAGAATTAAGTAAAGAAATGCGATTTGCGAAATATTTCTTAAGCAATTTGAAAAACATTTAATATCTTAAGACTGTTTAAAACAATATAATCATTCTTACATTCCCATTACTTCAATGAAGTTTCCAACTATTTTCTTTTTAAAGTATAATTTGTTAAAAATGGAATATACGTTAAAATAGTTAAAATATTGCTTACCATAAAATATCTGTTTTTCAACTGTTTAGATAAAGCAAGTTGCAGTGCCGTTAGATTTAATAGAACTTATTCTAGCGCATTTTCCCATGTAGAAATTTAACTCGTCTTTGCATTTGACACACGAGGAAAACATACAGAAATTTGCTTTTCGGAGAATGGGCCTCTCATTGTACTGCCTGTTGTCTTGTCAATTTTATTGCTAATATTCTTACTAAATATCCCAATTTTACATCTGATCATTTTACTCATTTTCATGCAACTGTTTTAAATCTATAGGACCTGGTGGATGAGTGAAATCACCCAAAAATTTTGAGTTTTTAAAAGTAATTGTTTTTTTTCATAAAATTTAATATTTCAGTTTTTTTTAACCTAATGTCAAATCGTGATATTCATGATTTGACATTAACTTTTCCTGTTCTACATTGGATTCCTATTTTATTTAACACTACTTTTATAATAATTCTTGTGAATGGCACAGCCTTTCCTAAAATGGACCTTGTGATAATAATATTCCATAACCATGTAGAAATTTAAATATTCAGGATATGAGGGAAAGCAAGACATATTGTTACATAACTTTATTCACATGTATATGTTTTCACTCATCCATAGTTCCACTCCTATCATATGATTGAATATAGCAAGTTTCTGGAAATATTTGAATATGAAGACAATTTTATGAAAAATGTTTTAATTTCAATTTTAGAATTTCTTAACTTATAAGTTTTTATAATATTCATTTGAGGGCAGACGCTTTTTAAACGTTAAAAAAGACAAGAAGTTTATAGGTATATTTTAAACTATAATAATGACAATTTTATTTCTAATTTTTTATTTTATTATTTGAAGCTTTTTATAAAAGTGCCTTATTTTTATGAATGTTTTCTTGCTGACAAACATTAATTCTGGTTCATTTTTTATCCACTAAGTTTATATTTCCAAGTCTGTGTTTTTATGTGAGTGGATAATTAATGTTATTCATATATTTTTTAACTAAAATAGTTTCATTACATTTATTCAAAAGCAAATATAACTTTTGTCTGGCGAATTTTTTTCCCTTTGATAATCTCACTGCCAAAGATTATTTTAAAACTTCCCCTTATCCTTATAATTGTTTGCAATTTATGAGTATAAGAAAACAGCATTTGCAGTAAACATTAGCATATATGCAGTAAATTGCTATTACTGCTACAGCACATGGACAGAAATCCTTGGTATTAACATTCAAAGCACTTTGTTCAATTACTACCTCTTCTTGATTCGATTATTTCACTCTCTTTTGTGTGCCTCTGCATTATACTCCTACATCAGAATTTCCAATGTTGTAGTAAAAAATGTCAGAAATCGTTCCTGAATGGGCATATCAAGATTATTAAACATTCAGCATCCTGAAATGAAAAATTTGAATCATACTTTAAATAACAAGCCGCGTGTAATAATATTTGATCTATCTTATACTTCTCTCAAAAACATTAACTATATAAAAAATTTTAAAAAATGTGCTTCCAAATAATATATAATAAATATTCATGAAAAAATGCATAATATAAAATTAAGCGTTTGTATTTTTTTTATTTTAAAATGAATCCTCGTAATTATATTCCAGAAAATATGATACAATTTTTTGATACATAAATTTTACAGTAAAAACTTTAATCTTATAAACAGTTAAAAAAGAATAAATTTGGGAAAACTGTGCAATAATTTGCTAAGATTTGTAATCGTATTTAATTGTAACTTATTCATAGGATGTGTATTACTTTAATGTAAAAGACAAAAAGTTTATAATCCTTAACAACGCTTTCAAGAAAAGTTTGCTGATAAATCATCTTTCAAACAAAAATTTTATTTAAAATTTTTAGTAAACAAATAATAATATAAGGCTGCAAAGAATGCTTCATTTCCAGAGAAAAACAAATATGTTTTCCGTAATTAATTTTGATCCAAAGCAACAATCGTCTGACTGAGTTTAAATATACCACGAATATATTATGCCATGTTGTGAAACATTATTCTAATTAAAATTTCACTTCAAAATACTCCTTTTGCGTGAAGGAATACTCCTTTCTTTTACAATCAAAACATTTTAAAAATAGAAATACAAAATAATGAAAAAATTAATATAATATTCAAAATATCCATGTATACTCCTGGACTAATCTGGTTTGCTTCGCATTTCTTGAAATAATGGTTATCTAATAATTAATGCCAGCTGAAAACTGTTATCACATTTCTTCTCTAACCCAATGGGAATTTAGTAGACTTCAAATGCAATGAAATTTCTCCTAACCGTCAGTTGGAACGCATTTTATTTGAATCAATAAATGCATAGCAGTCAGACGAAAACACCTTAAAGTAATTGAGATGGAGGGCAATGCGCGTGCATCGATGTGCCGGAGACATAGCACAGGACGGAATGATATGTTTATGATAATTCAATCAGGTTTCACGTTAGCAGTTACTTTTATTCTCACAGAATAGTCTTTTATGAGACAGAAGAATTCCTCCACTTTGACTAATTCGTTACTTCGTAGCCTGGAGTGATTAGAAACTACCTTTCTTAAAAGTTATAATGATTCACCTGTCATGCATGATTATTCTCGTTAAAAGTAATTTGCATATATATCCTGGAGATCACGAAGCTCTTTGTCAAGGTTATTTAACTTCCATTGATTCAACAAAATAAAAGAAGAATAGTTTTTTTGAAGGTATTCGTTTAGATTCTTAAAACAGAATAATAATTAGTAAGTTAAACATATTTAAATGCTAGCCACCTTTGGTAACCAGATGATTGGCTTGAAATATTTCTTGTGTCTAATTTTAATTTAACCTCTTACGTCTAACTTGACGCTAATGATACTCTTGGTAATGGTAGAGTTTTTCTTATGGAGTCGAGTCTAGTAACATCATTGTGCCATTGAAAACCAATGTATGTGAATAATTTAAAACATATTACATTTTTTTCTTTTACGGTGACGTAATATAATTCTTCCGTTAGCGTCACCGTTCTTATACGGTGACAAGCCATTTTGTTTGGTGGTATTATTGCAGCTGTCTAACAAATAATAAAAGAAAAAAAAGAGAGTCAAATTAACCCAGAAAAGCCAAACGTCTTAAAAATAAAATTCTTTGTATAAGCAAGTAGTTTTGCAAAGAAATATATTTAAAGATCAAAGAATTGCTGAAAAAGGAAATAGTAGATGGGAAAATATTTTTTTTTTGACTGATGTCGATTACTCTCTTTTAAGAAATTCGTCTTCTAATTTCTTAATAAATACAAATGCAATATTTTTTATCCAAATGATTGAAGATTAAATAGATTTTAGAATTATATGTTTGCCTAAGATAAGAAAAAATATGAATACCATAGAAAAGAATCTTTGTGGATAAATAATCAAATTTGATTTACTTATTTCTTGTACGAGCTTCTTTCGAGTTTAGAAATCTCTAATTTTATCAGTTTCATGTACTTACTAATGTACGATATTTCGAAATTATCTTAACAGTTTTATGTTATAAGTAACTATTAACAAGTAGAAAAAAAAATATTTGTATGTTGAATAGAACTGTAGTTAAAAATTTTGTATCAAGACCCACAAAACTGTATATTTCAAATATTCTTTGAATAGGATTACATAAAGCCACTGTTTCGAAGTAATTTTCTGTCTCTATATTTGTATGATATTTCGAAATAGTCTCCTCATCATTATCTTTAAATAATAAGAGGCAAGATATTTTTTTTCAAACATTCATGTTAAAAATTATGCATCAGGACCTACTAAATTACTGTTCAGTTCAAATATTCTTAAAATAAAATTGCATGAAGCTAATATTTTGAATAAATTGTAGGGCATTAGTTCTATAATTTTAATTGCGATGACAGATTTTAGTTATTGAAATTAGGATAATGAAGAGCAATGACCATTTTCGTCAAATAAATTTTTTTGGGAGGGAGGATATTTTTGTATTAAAAATCATCTGTTAAATATTTGAAGACTTGCAAAAATAGCATAGAAATATAATTATTTGATAAAACTAATAAAAATTGTGTAATTTGAGTAGAAAATGTACACTGTACTGAGACAATTCTTTCAAAAATGATTATAATAAAATATAGTTCTTCATCTGTTTCCATTTAATTTGTTGAAAGCCAAAAGATGAAAACGAGATGAAATTCGTAATGATACTAACACAATTAGCTCCTCCAGATTCTATGTTTCCGTAATAAAAACATGACTATACCCAGTGAGCTCTTTTTGAACAGAAGCGTCTAAAATTGATAGCAAAGGTTGGATAAATTCTTGTCACATTTTTTCTCAAAAAGTAACGGTTTCTGGTGGGGTTTCTATGAAAAATTGCATAATATTTTCTGTCAATTTTCTATACTCCATTTTGATATTTTCTTCAAGTATATTATCGATGCATTCAACAAATATAGCGTGATAAAAGAATGACTTAAATTTTGACAGTTTTCTGCTGATTTATTTTCTGAGCTCAATTACATTCAGAAATGCAATTTCTTACAGACAATTCTGTATTTCATAAATCCTCTTTTGTGATCGTTTTGGATCCATTTTTTTATAATTGCACTTAAACTATAAAACATGGGGTGAATAAAATTTTTCTTCTCTTTGCTCGTTTTTTAAGCGAACTCTTACATACGAGATAGTTCTAAAAGTAAAGACGGGGTAAATCTTATCATAAAAAAGAACACTTTTTCACCTTTCTTCCTTTTCCATGCAATTTGTTTTCCGTTTCATTTATATTTTTTGTACGAAAGAATTCCTACCGGAATGATTGAGAAGAGAAAGAGAAAGGAATGTGTTTACACAACGCAAACTCAAGCTTTTCCATTGGTGAGAAAATCGGGTACTTAAGAATAATATAATCTGTTTTCAAGATGCCTGAAAAGTTTCCTTTTTTATACACGATAAAAGAAATATAAAATATAAACACAAAAATAAATGTACGCTTACTTTTTGTATCAGTAAAAGACTAGAATTTTATATTTCCTTATATAAAAATTTATTTCTATTTCTTCTCCTTCTTCTTTTTGCTAAAATTTTGGAACTATGAACATTAAAAACTTTCAATTCAAAAATTAATAATGTCATTAAAAATTATGGAAGTTAAGTTACATTTTATTAAATTTATACAAACCATGTATAAGTTTTATTTATTTTATACTAAATGAAAACTTGGAAGGCTGATTGAAAACTTTGGTTTAATGTGGAAATGTTATCAGTTTGAAAATTAATCAAAATTAACAATGCAATTCGGGCTTGCAAAGAATAGAAAGTTTGAATATGTCTTGAGTTAACATTAATTCGTAAAAAATAAATACATCCCTTTCAAGTTCCGTAAATATTAAATGTTAAGAATCTCAAGTTAAAAAATAAAATTTTTAAATTTGTTAATACTATTCAATTTTAGATAGTTAATTTAGATAGAATTTCATGACCATGATTTCGCCAAATTGAAAATGATAAATTTATGTTATTTTGTACTTATGTCCATAAATTAATGATTTTTCAGAGCCAGGCGGAGATCCAACTTTAAAATAAGTAAATCCCCCGTGAAATGACTACACACACCTTCAAACATTATATGGAAATTGCGGGAAGCTACCAAATGATACCGGTATTATATCACAGTAACGATAGTTTAAGAAAGTGATAACAAAAAGAAAGAAAGTTATAAACAAAATAACGACATAAGATAACATAAACTGCATAGTTATTAACAGGTATTATCTTTCTTCTTTAGCTTTTAAGATCGGAGAAAAATATTTCTCCCTTAAAAATTTGGTAGCACAGCAAAAATTGTTTAAATGTCGATTCTTTAAAATTAAACAAAAAATTTTTTGAAAAATTTTCATAATTCAGAATAATTTACACAGCTATTAAATCAGCTTTATTAAAAAGAAATAGATGACAAAGAATTTATATTATAGGTAAGTATTGCTGAAATATTTTAAAGTTCAATTTTAAAATGTATCTAAAATTTCCAAAAATCGTTTTGTGGCATTTAACTCAGCCTTGTGCTTGCAGACTCTCTCTCTCTCACACACGCAGTATATATATCTATAATAATATGTATCATAATTTCAAAGAATTTCAAATTTCACTTTACTTCATCAAAGAATTTCACGATAACTCAATAAAACTAATTGGTAGAAAGTCATGTAAAGAGCCGAAATAAAAATTTATAGAGATCTTTATTTTCCACTCAACCTTAGCTTTGTTAAAACTGAGAACAACAAATCAAATAACTATTATAAGTCATGGAATACAATAACCAGATTTGTTTTATATAGTTAAATTTTCTCACATATGAAGAGAAGACTTCTCATGTACAAATAAAGATAAATGCATGTGTGTTTAAAAAAAATTGTTGTTTATTACATTCATCCTTTAAAAAATATCATATTCTGACAAAATATATTTTAATAAAGAATGACACTATAGTTTGAAAAATGCTTTATTACCTTTGCAAAATTTCTAAAATTTCCCTAAATTTGGCTAGATAAACTATGACATGATTACTTCACGAAAACCAATTGATCATTCAGAAATTTTTTACTTTTAATACAATACTATTTATCATGGTCAGAAAATTATTTCATTTTCAAAAATCACTTGTTTATAAATATACGTTTCGAAGGGTGGGTTATTGGATGATATTATGTTAAGTGTACTATCTCTATTACTTGTACTCTTGAGATATTATTTGAAGGAATTTCGCATCATCGATGAGAGGTAATGCTATTAATTTTAAAAATATATGTCAATTTTCAACTAATTTGGAAAGAAATGAATACTATTTATATTAAAAAAAATCCGAAATGTTTATATTAGAATAGATAACAAATAATATGGTCAACGAAATTGCTACAAATTTGTCTCTATAAAATATGCTCATTTTAAAATATTATTCCGTTGGTGCAGCTAGGCTCGGTTTTGTCAACTTGACTTTCTAGTTTCCTAAAATTCAATTTTTTTTTCAAAATTCAAACTTAATATCTCTTTCTAAAAATACTGAGTTAGGTTAAAACAGTGAAAAAGCAGAAGTGTTTTTCAATAAAAATTCGAGCAATGCACAAGATTATTCTATATTTTTCCATTTTAAGTTTTGAAAAATAATAGTTTTTTCAGTAACCAAATTTTCTCGGCTTTCTTGACAGCAATTGAAAATGATCGATGTCTTAGAAAAGTCCCAGTTTTTATTTAACTATCACATTTTCTTGTCTCAAGCATATTTTTTCCCGTTCTTGTGTTTCTGGCATTGATTTAATAAGTAATCTGGTTAAAGTTTCTAAACGCAATCCTCTTGCCCTCATAATATTCTCTACAAAGAAATTTGATTTGCGAAATGTTTCTTAAGCGATTTTTAAAGGATGGAATGTTCCCGAAATATCCCAAAACAATTTAATCTTTGTTTTATTCCCATTATTTCAAAGAATTTTCCATTATTTACTTCTTAAAGGTTTAAGGAATAATTTTTTAATAATTTAAGGAAATTTAAAATATTGTTTATTTTAAAGCCTTTATCTCTCACTTGTTAAAAAAGCAAGCAGATGTACTGATTTATATAATCGCATTTGTTCTATTTCATTTTCCTGCATAAAAAGTTAATTATTCATAAGAGGGAAAGCAAGACATAGTTACGTAACTTTTTTCCGCTAAGTTCGCTCGTAACGAGTTCGCCTGTAGTGGGTATATGGTGAAACAAAGTCATCAAGACACCTAATAGTAAGTAATGACATTTATTAGCACGAAGACACAGAAGACAAACTACACAGTGGAAACATATACACGCAATACACAGCAACACACTTAAACAAAAGATAGCCACAAGTAACAATCACAGCGCACAAAATGGCCAGACAGAACTCAGCAGGAGGAGGAAATCTACGATGGTACTTTCTAAAGTCTCTCCAAAAGCCTGCAATTCTCCTCTGTCTCTTTGCTTTAGTTGTACCCGATAGCAGATTCGTTACTGCACGATTGGCTATTCCACATATGATTCGATACTGAGTCTATAATAAATTTCAGGATTCGGCAACAGAGCAACCCACCAATCGCTTGAAGTCTCTGCTTCTCTGGATTGATTTAACTAATTTGTAAGGTGAATATAAACCTTTAGACGACTTTCTTCGGCTTGTATTGCAGGCCTTTAGCTTTATAGCTTCCAGAAAGTGCAAAGATAATTCTGCAATAATCAAGCATATAATAGTTTCTCTGTGTTCTATCGACAAAATTCTTGAAGATTCTAATATTATTCATTTCGCCGTTGAGTTTATCTAATTCCTGGTCAAATAATCACCAAGCTTGTTTCCATGTCCGGGCATCACTGATGCAGCATCTGATATAGGTGATCGTAAGATATTTTTTTTTCCTACGATGCCATTAAATGTGCTGGGAAATAGCATTACATATTCCTGAAAATATTTATTATATTCAACTACTTTTTAACACTTAATCTGTCCTTAAATTAGAGACTTGAATTTACTCCATTACTTAGTATTGAGTTGAATTTCTGGAATAATTTCTCTACATTCATATTTATCTTCATAAATTTTTTAAAAATTCTTCACATTTAACCTTTTAATTGTGAAAATTTCTTTGCAAAAGAAAAATAATTTCTATTTTTTAAAACATCATAAGGTATAAATAAAATTAGAGGATGAAATCCTCAATTTTCTTAATTTTTTTTTATCAAGCCATATCATTCTTTCAGCTGCACATGAATAATAAAGGAGATGAAATGGTGGATGGTGATAAATAAACAAGAATATTAATAACAGTAACAATAAATATGTCATCGTTTCTTTTGTGTGTTTGACTATATAATATAAACTAAGCATTTTTTCAATTTGTTAATTCTTCAATTAACGTCTGTTGTGAATTCTATAAAAATATTCGCTATGAAATTTTGTGCTTGCCTTATCTTCATATATTTTTGCGCCCTTTATACTAACTTTTTGAAGTTTTTTTTGTAGCAAATAAAATTCACAGTTTATTTCTTCGTACTAATTTTCAGTTAGGAAATCTTGTTAGAATTTATCGAAGATAGCCATTTCCAAATATATTAAGCAAAAACTTGTTTTTAGATCATAAGCTGATTTTTAATATCACCATATTTTGAACATATATATGAAAATATTAATAAAGTTTGCATTATATAACCGAAAATTTATAAAACCTGAACTAATAAATTATTTATTGTTATGAATACTTTTCATTTACCAATCCCCTGTTTATTTTACTTGACATTAGTTGGTGCTTTTGGAAACTGCTTTTTCAGATAACAAAACCAATTATATTACATAATCATAGTTAAACGTTTTCATAATGAAAAAGGCAATATAATACATACCGATTCTGTTTCTGATGAAAATTGAAACAGTATTTCAGTGACATAAAAATATTAAGCATATTTTAATGGCTTTTCGTATCATATAATTATTTTAAATAACTGTTAAAAATAAATTTATACTGGTTTCATATAGATATTTTTATATACTAGTTTCTTCATTTGTTTTCATAATAGGCGGTAATCTTCCTATTGGCTTTACAAACTATTTATATACAATTAAGTAATTTCATTAACAATATTTATTTTCAATAAATACTAAATTCTAATGAAATCTTTACTGTAAGTAATTTCAATCACCTGAAGGAAAGTTCCATTTTTTTGGAAAACTATCCAGGAAATGGAAATGTAACTTAGCTAACAAGCTGCGATTTAGGATACAGATAATTTTCTTTTTACTTTGATCTAACATATACCTTGGTCAAAGATATCAAATATATAAAAAATTTAAAGTATCATTTTATAAATGACATGAAATAGATATTTATAAAAGGATGCATTGTATGAAAAGGAGAGTTTTATTTTTTACTTTTCATAGAACACTTATAATTATCTTCCGAAAATATGGAGCATTTTTTTATATAAAACTGTAATCATGAAAATATCATTCTCATTATCAGTCAAATAAAACATTTAATTGAGAAAAATTCTGTGTAATAATTTTCAGAAGATTTCTAATTATGTTTAATTTCCACTTACTCAGGGGATGTGCATTGCTTTAAAGTAAAATATAAAAGTTTAAAACACTTAAAAAGCTTTCAATAAATTCTTGATGATGAAATATTTTAAGAAAAAAGTTTTATTTATATTTTTGATAAATAAATAATTATTTAAAGATGTAAAGAGTCATTCACTTTCATCGAAAAATAACTGATGAATTTTGATCCAAAGCAATAAATCCCCGATTCGGTTTAAATATGCAATGAGTATCCTATTATGTATAACTTTAAAATAAAATATAAAAGTTTATAACCTTTAGACAAACTATTGAAAAACGTTTGCTGATAAAATATATTTTGAATAATGGTTTGTTTGGATTTTTGATAAATAAAAAAAATTAAAGCTGGAAGGAGTCCTTCTCTTTCATAAAAACAATTAATTTACTTTTATTCGAGTTTTGAAGCCACCGTTTCGGTTGAAATATACCAGGACTAACCTATTTCATGTAGTAAAAGGTTATTCTAATAAAAATATGTATCTCATCTCAAAATACTACTTGAGCGTTAAGGAACACTCCATCATTTTATTAGCAGAGCGTTTTAAAAAACAAAAATGTAAAATAAGGAAAGAAAATAAATGACTAAAATAATTTCCGAAATATTCATGTATATTTATCGACTCCCCAGATTTGATTCATATTCCTTAATAGACTTGTTGACAAGTATTTAATTCCAAATGAAAACTGCTGTTGCATTGCATTTCTACATCAAGAAGGAATATAGTGGATTTCAAATTCCGTGAAATTTCTCTAAACTGTCAGTTGGAATGTATTTCGTTTGAATCAATAAATACGTAGTAGCTAGACGAAAACACATTAAAGTAATTGAGATGGCGGGCAATGCGTGGGCATCGCCGTGCCAAGGACATGACACTAGCCCGAATGATGTGGTTATGGTAATTCAATGAGGTTTCATCATAGCCGTTACTTTTATTTTCCCGAAATTGTCTTTTATGAGGCAGAAGAATTCATCTACTTTGAATAATTTGTCATTTCGCAGCCCGGAGTAATTAGAAACTACCTTCCACAAAAGTTATAATGATCCTCGTGTCACGCATGCTTATTCTCGTTAAAAGTAATTTGCATGTACTCAGGTGATCACGGAGCTGGTTGTCATGGCTATTTAATTTCCATTGATTCAACAAAATAAAAAAAGAATAGCTTTTCTCTGTTAAGGAATTCGTTTCGATTCTTAGAATGGAACAATAATTAGCAAGTTAAACATATTTAAATACAAGCTGCCTTAAGCAACCAGTTGATTTCCTGAAATATTCCGTGTGTTTAATTTAAATTTAATCTCTCATGTATAACTTGATGCTTGTGATACTCGATAATGGAAGAATTTTTCTAATGAAATCTAATCTTGCGACGTCATAGTACCATGGAAAACCAACCTATATAGACAATTTACAACAAATAACATTCTTTTTCCTTGTTTTTCCTTGTTCCGTATTATCTCTTTCGTATTCATTATTATAAAGGGAAGACATAATTTGTAAAGTCTTCCATTTTCATCCTTGAATGATGTATGAAATAAGCACGCTATTTCATAACTGATGGAACACCACAATCGAACTTCATTGTTCTAATGATATCGATTCTTCAAAATCATCTAAAAATTGATTTTTTTCTTTCTTTATCTTCCATTTTGGACTTATTCAACCACTTTGATAATTCACTGTTATAAGCACCAAGAGGTGCAGGATGTGTTATGTTATATGTATATCTACAATACCAACGATTTTCAAATCACTAATCTTTGTTGGATAAAGCAGTATATACATAGGATTTTTTATAAAATAAAAGCTTAGTATGACTTGGTATCATAAGTTATACACATTTCATTTCATCAACCTGCTGTTGACAAATATCTTTCAACCGCTAGTTGATAAAATATGCTATATATTGGCAAATGATAACTTATTAATTGTTTTACAACATGTAATACTTGACTAATATGTTATGGAAACTGTATATGCATAAACTATACGATAAAATAAATATACTAAATTATACGCATATTCTAAACTATACGATAAAATATTTTTAAATTATTACAATGCGAAAAATGATTTTTAATTATCATCATTGATTTTAACATCATCGATATTCCCAGCCTCAACAAAGATAAACAGAAAACTTTGCAATAAAAATCACATTATTGACAGCTCGATGAGTTTGAAAACTAAACTTGTGCATGAACAAATAGAATGCTTGCTATGTAAACCAGAATTTTTCAGCTTAATTTCATATAATCTTTTTTACTATATAGATGAATATCAACTTATACTTTTGAGAGGGAATGATTTCATACCATTATGAAAAATAACCACAGTTATTACGGATTAAATAATATCAATTTCATGAAATGATATGAATAATGACTAAATATGTTTATGTTGAAAATAATAATCAAACATTTCTAGACATCATTGGACATTTTATAATATTTGATAAATGTGTTAATGGGTTCATTTTACATCCCTTAACTTATTTTTTGAAATTATATATTGCGTAACTGCAGACTCTGAAATGCAGGTAATTATAATGCATGATTGTTTTTATGCATCAGATTTTATATGCTGTTTCTGCATGGAAAAATAAAACTATTTCTGAAAAGATTGTCGATTATTAAATTAAGAAAACATCACTTACATGCATGTAGTTGTATATTTTTTTCAAGAAATTCATTAACTTGCAACACATTTTCGGAAAGATTATTTATTTATTTTTAACTTATTGATAACCCCAAAAAATAAGACACATATACGTACTTCTGCTGAAATATCTTTGGGCATAAATTTGGAACCGAAAAGATAAAAACTTATTATTTCTATGTTTGGAAAATAGTAAAATATTCTAAATATTAGATTGATGCGTTGGGAGGCAAGTTTTTATATCCAGAAGCGGAAGTATTAAATTGCTGTTTTCAACGCAATTTTATTTCAAATGCGAATTCAAAATAAAATACTATCTTGTTGCAAGGCAAAATGTTTTTAATTGAGAATAAAAGGGAAAAATTGCCTTAATTAACAATTTTTTTAAAAAAATAATTTCCTTTGGATTTCCAATTAAAGTAATTTTGCTTTCTTTGGGGTTAAAAAAAGTCGTAAAGGTATGAAAAGATTTTTTTACCAGTACACATTAAAATGTTTTCTTTTATGCAATGATAACAATTTCTTTTTGCCAAATTGGAGAACTAAGAAATTCGTTTTTCCTTTAAAGAAATTCCTTTGTTTGTTTTTATCATTAATTTTTTTTACATATAAACAGTTACGAATCTGTATCTGCAACATTACCATTTTGAAAAACAGTAGACAATTTAAAAAAAATCAGCACTTTAGAATCAACATCGCTTGATTAATTATATTATTAAAATCAGTTTTAAAAGTATTTTTATTTTTTTAGTAAACTCTGTGACATTCTAAATATCCAGATAGCCAAATGATGATTGTATAAATAGGATTAGGAAGGTACAGGATAGTTTAAAAAAGTTTAGCCGATAGCCTGAAGCTAAGAAATAAAAACCATTAAATATAAAGCAACCAGGATTTTGAAATATGTTCTCAAG
>JAPMOQ010044403.1:1507309-1518353 GCA_026543055.1 Argiope trifasciata
CAGTTTTCTCAAAATTTTAATTTTTATAAAAATTATCCACCGTTAACATGATATCTCAAAATCAAGCAGAAGTATTTGCATAAAAATTTCAGCGTGTGTTTTGAATAATATGGGCAATGAAGCGAAACAAAAATTTTATTGTTCGCTAAATACTTTTTCCTTTGTACATGTTTATAGAAGAATTAAGAAGCAAATTTATGAAAAAAATGCATATATACTTATATTCAATGTTTTTCTTAGATTTTGGTTTAATTCATTCCCATTCTATTCTATAATTTGTGTACAAAGAAAAGTAGGACTTTTGCTTTACCATTTTGTGTAGAGTGTTAGCCGTTTTACTTAAATTTCATTAAAATTTATTATAAATTTTCCTATTTCTAAAAATTTATAATATTTTCAAATAATTTTGTTGCATTTATAGTATTTTGTATTATAATTGACAATAAGTCAAAAACCATAGTTTTAAATATTTTTTAAAAAAATCCAATTTTTCAACAATTTTCCTACGAAAGTAGGTGGATACTTTAATTTGTCCGAGCTATTCGGTCTTTTCTTCTTTAAAACTCTACATCTTCTAAAGCTTTCCTTGTTGGTTACCTGGAATATGGGTTTTAGTTAATGCAGAAGCTGGCAAACATTCAAAAGGTTTAGACACAGCATCCAGCTCCATCTGTTTCTAAACTCCAAAAAGAATTTCTAATTCCTAAAAAAATTCAAAGTCCCAGGACCATCCTAAAGTGTACCCACATGGAATATTTGTAGAAATACAGCATGCAGTGACAGTGAGCGTTCCGTTTATAAAATCATCAAAACAGCAAGATTGCATTCACTCTACTGGGCTCTTGTAGAAATCCTATTCTTCTCATGATATGGTTCATTTCCAGTTTTTCTATAGAGTTTCCATTCATCAGATAATAACTTAAGTTTATGGGGAGAAAATAAAAATCCATCCTCTATATGACATCGTACCTTTTCACTCAATCATGGCATCTTAAAAGTTTTTTCTTGTGAAAGTTTTAAGGATAAAAGAGTCATCATATAAAAATTCGATAAAATTCTTAATTGATAAATAATTAGAATAAACATATCGAATTTTTCTGCGTAATGTATTAATCATCTCCACATTTTATGCATAGTACATCCTTAATCTTCTTCTATTACCTAATTTATATATAATTGCTTCAACGTCTCACTCATTTTATTCATTACCGCATTCATTCAATCAGTTTTCTTGTACACCTGATATTATTCATTACCTTTTTATCATTTTAATTAATTTTATGTGTCAATTATATTATTACCCTTTATAGGTTTCTTTGCAATTGATTGCAGTGTAAATATTTTTTCTTTTTTTTTTCTTTTTTTTTCTTTATTATAACGTACCGCTATATCTACTACCTACGGAATAGGAAAAGGGATATATGAGCTATAGAAACAAAGGTATGATATGTTTTAAATAGTTTTATAAATATGGCTATAACATCAGAAATGAGGTCATAAATAGAGAGCAAAAATTATGGGAACAGCCAAAAGAAAAAATTAAATGTTCCATCTGCTGGTTTTATGTTCGAAATTATTTTACAACTAAAAAGAAGTTGGGCATTAGATTAAGATTTTATTCTAGTTTTGAAAAACTAATTTAGATTAAGTATATTAAGAATTTAAAATGTGCAAAAACTCTAACAAAACCCAAGTTTTGCGAAAAATTGTTCATCTCCTTAAGAAGATATAGAATCCAATAATCAGTGTAATGCATCCATACAATCCGAATTTCTTCATGATCAGATATTTTAAATCGGAAAAAATCTATGAATCATCTGTAATACCAAAACTATTACAAATCATGACATATTGGTATATTTAGATTTTACACAAGTCCAAGCATGCAAGTATCTAAAGGAATATTATATTGACCACTGATATGAATTCATTTATTCTATCTAATTTTAATACTCTGTAATAATCTATCGTTTTGCCATATGCAATAATTTTAAAGACAGTTGCCAAGTATGTAATAAATTAAACAAATTTTGTTATCCATTCTAAACTTTTAAAATAAGTAATTCTAATTTTATGATATATATCTTTTGAATGTTTAATAAAACTTTTATCAAAAATAATCATTTAAGAAAAAGAAATTATGTATAATTGAACTCCTTATAATCACATTTTCATTGATAAGAAATGTATGCTTTAAAAATTAGAAATATAACTTCAAAAGCTAGAGAGATGTGAAGCTTCAGTCGCTTTTCTATAAAAAAATTTACAAAATGGTAAGTTTTCTTTTTTTTGGGATGTCTTGTTGATTCAATAATTGTCGTCTGCAAGGTGTCTGCATCGAGTGTTATATCATCTTCCTATAGTTCTTCGGAACGATGAAAGGGTTTTTTGAGACTTCCCAAGAAATGCTTGGATCATGCTTTTTTGAAAAAGATCTTCAGAACAAAAGACATTTGATAATGTTATGAAATATAGGGTCTCAAAAATGTCTATAATAGATTCGTTTAAAAATTAAAGTCTTTATTAATAATTCTAGAAATATTTGATGATTCTTTATGACACTTTTAGGAAATTTTAGTGAATTTTATAATCTAGAAGGAGTAAAAATTCATTTAGTATTTACATAAAAGTACATTTTTCAAAATTTATTTCTAATTTTTAAATGTAATAAGCATTTCTAATTTCACTTTTTTGCAAAAAGTATTTATTATTTCTATAGATTATACTGTCAGTGCCAAGTAATATACTTTCCCGATCAGACTGAAATTAAAAGATTAAAATCCTTAATTCAAGTAATGGGTTGAAATGAAGCAAAGCAGCAGGTTATTTTCGATTATAAAAAAAGTGATATCAGAAGGCTACTTTTGGCAAGTAGCTGATTTAGAATAATTTATTTAGAACAGCAATTTTTTCTTAAAATTTCTTTGAATGTAAAAGGTATAAAATAGGTACAGGCAATTAGATTCGAATGAAACAGCTTTGAAATTAAATTAATAGACACAAAATGTTAGCTGTTACATATGCTACAAGGAATTTTAGAATCTTTGAAAAGTTAACTCAAGATTGTTAATTGCTAAAAAGAAATTGTAGAAGCGTAAGATACTTAAGATAGTTAATTGTTGAAAAAAGAATTTTATAATTGTTTAAAACGAAGCTTATTATTGTTAATTGCTGAAAAGGAAATTTTGAATAATTGAAAATGGATTCAAAGTAAAAACTTAAATTTCATTTTTAAAATGTGCTGTCTTTTAACAGAATAAACGACTTTCGTTAAAGGGAGCAATGTAGGTATTTTATATCCGATATTATTGATGAAATAAAATAAGGTGAGGAAAACATAAACATGCATGGAAAATAAGTTGAAATTTCAAAAAGATTCAAAATAATATAGGCGTGTTCTGCGGAATAATTTCTTTCCTTTTTGATGATATATATTGACAATCAATCAATTTCTTTTTGTAATAAAATGTTTTTAAGTGAATTACTTGTTATAATATTATCAGTAGTCAAGAATCCTTCAAGAATTTTAAGATTCTAACCAAGTAACCTGTATTTAATTTCATATTATAAGTAGTTTGTATTTAGATCACGCTCCTTAGTTCTTCTTGTTATTTAACACACAATGAATATCAATCTTTTAAAATATACTCCAGCCAATGTATTTTACCTATTTTTATACTTAACCATTCGGCCCTTTATATTCTTTTCCTAAACAAAATCCTTATTTAATTGAAGTTGGCGGGTTTATTCTCTTTAATTTTGTTGCTTTTTTTTGTCAAAGAATTACCAATAACGTCTGGGACGTTAACCTTTTTCTTTTTTAAAAATTAGAATCTGTTTTGTATGCACTTTGAAAGATCCCAGTAAATCTAGTTTTTTTTATTGGAATCTATCTCTTTTAAGGATTTACAATCCCTATAATTTAGTTTTACTCTGTTTTTCTATCATCTTTATCGTATAAACAACTCAAATACAGTTTCTTTGATTTATTAAAGTGTGGAAATGAAAATCTTGTATGGTACTTCTCATTAGGTTTTCATTTAATTATTTTTTCTTAAAATTCTTTCCTCTCTTTTGATTAAATTTGTTTTTAAAGCTTGTAAAGCTTAAAAACTCGATCCCCTAATTTTTTAACTTTTATTCTTCAGTTTCCATGTTGTAAGAATAAAAATTAATTTTTTAGTATAAATGTTACTTTATAAAAGAAAAACAGTTTTTATTTTATTATTTGAAAAGAGTGAAGCAATACTAAATTTTAATTTTAACTATTGTCTACTTGCAATAAAAATTATCGACGCCTATCAGCGATATTATTTATTTATTTGGATATCTTATTATTAATTTACTTGCATAGTGGTTTTGTAAATAAAAGTAAAAAGGGCAGTAAACTTGTAATCAATTAGCCGCCTTTTTGGAAAATTGGTTCACAGAGATAGATTGTTGCTGAAAATTCCAATTGCTTCAGCAGCAGAATATTCTTAAACTTTAAATTTTGGTAGACACACAATTTACATGATTTCTTTCTATCTGCTTCTTATGTATTTACTTTTTTTGTGATTGATATTATTTATTTTGCATTGCATAGCTGAGTTTACTAATGAATGAAATGAACTAAAAATGTATTAAATTATAATAAATGCTATTTTTAATTCTTAATTACCACTATAATTTTCCTCCGTAAAACATTCAATGATTTATAACTTAAGGAAAATTATAAATGAGGAATTGTTGTCTAATTATTCGAAATTTTATTAATATTGTGAATGCAATGGAACACTTTTTAGCAATAAAAAACAAATAATGCTATATTTTTTTAAGTGATGAATTATAATTTTAAATGCTTTAAACAAAAAAGCAATGAAACATAAAAAGATGAAAAGTGATATTACTATAAATAAAAGGCAATTTGAGAAAATAACAGAAATAAATAAATTTCAAACATATATTTTCTGAATTTAAATTAAAATTTACAATTAAACGAAAGTTTTATGTAATTGTTTTCAGGATGAGAATGTGCATCTCGGAGAGATGCTTTTGATATTTTAATCATAATTTTAACTCATTGAAAATGAAAGTGAATGCTACGCTTTTACGACAGCGTCCAAGAACATCCATCCTTATTATTACACAAATTTAAATTTTACATAATTATAAAGTTCAAAGAGTATCTTTTTAACAATACAAATTAAAAAGTTTGCAAAGTGTTCCTGCATTTGGACAGTTATTTATATATTAAGAATTTTCTCAGGTTTTTTCCTCTGCAAATCACACCAATAATACTACAAATATTAAATGATTTAACAATGTCTGACATTTGAAATTATACTTTCAAAATTGTTGTTTTTCTCAAAAGTTTGTAGTTTCCAGAAACTTTATAAAATGTCCCTTTGTAAGGTGATATTCAAATAAAAAGATTTTAATTTAAATATGTATCTGCTAAGTGATAAAATATTCGATATTTTTTCAATAATCGATTGACTCAAGTGTTTCGTTAGCGGGGATTCCGTTAGGAAAGGAATGTTTGTTCACTAATTTTAATTCGATGATTTTTTTTAATGTTACAGATAGTTACTATTTATTTTGACTAGTTAAGTTCGGGTATTGATTTACTGAATTTCTAATTTTTAATTTGCAAGTAATTTGTTTCAGTATGAGAATGTTCGCACAACCACCCAAAACATTATTACACAGAAGTAATGCTAACGTTTCAACAAAAATTCAAAGAGTTTATCTTTAATAATTCCAATTAAAAATTCATGCTAAGTGTTCCTGAAGTTTGGAAACTATTTATATAGTCAGAATATTATTATATTTTCACCTCTTTTAAACATATAAATAATATTAGAAATATCAAATAATTTTATAATGTTTGATATTTGAAATCATTTCTGTTACACTTTCTAATTTGCTGTTTTAACCAGTTTCGAGAAAATTTATAAAAGATTACTTTGAAAATGTGATATTCAAATAAAATATATAATGCTTATTTTTAATTTACAAACATTAAATAGAATGTTTTTCTATCCTGTTTCATTTCCTTGATGAAGTAGAGTAGGTTTTTGCCCCATATTTATGAAAAGTATGGTAATAATAATGATAAAAGAAAGCATTCTCATTTCTCGGAATTAACCAAACTATATTAACAAATTATTAACAAAAATTAACAAAACATTGCACTTAAACTATTTATGCTATTATAATCATTCGGCAAATATGGAATCAAAGCCAGTTAAATCATGTAGAAAATCAAACCATTTTGGTTGTGACAGTTGCTAATAAGTAATAAAGGAAATAAAGTGAGTTAGATTAACAACCAAAATTAAGCCTCTTAAGAAAAATAAAATTCATTCTGTAAGCAAATATTCTGCAGGGAAATATTTTTCTAGATCAAATCATTGTAGAAACAGAAAACGGCAGATGAGAAACATTTATTATTTGTCTGATGTCAAATGATCTCTTCTAGGAATTTCTAAATTTCTCATTTCTTAATAAAAGTAGGTGCAATATTTAAAGAAAATGATTGAAAATGAAATTAATGAAGTGGAATTTATTTTCTTATCACAAGAAAAAAAGTATGGATCCGTTGGATGTGAATTTTCGTGAATAAATAATCATATTTTCTTTTCTTATTTCATGTTAGAAATATTTGTAGAGATTTGAAGTGCCTAATTGCTACAATTAGTTGTTAATATGTGATATATTGAAATCATCTTAATAATTTTGTATAATAAATTATCTTTAAAGAGAAAAAAATATATTTGTGTAATGGTATTTAAAATTCTTGTAGTAAGGCACACATTATTGTATATTTCAAATATTCAATATTCTTAGAATAGGATTTCATAGAGCTGTCATTTAAAAAAAATGGTCGATATATATTCTTTATGATTTTTAAGAAGAGTGTTAGAAATATTTTTCAAAGTATTACAACGTATTAGTCACTTATTACTTAAAATTGGTTAGAGGATTTAGAAATATTCTAAAGAATATAGATCGGCAATTTGAAATAGCTTAAAAATTATTTCTAGCACTCTTGTTAAAAATCATTCATCAAAGCCCACATAATTTTTATTTATATCAAATACTCGTAAAATATAATTGCAAAAAGCATAATTCTTGACTTTGTTGATAAAAAATAATCAACCTTTGTTCAAATTCTTAAATCGAAATACACATTATTATTATCCATGTCAAATATTGTTAGTACAGAATTGGAAAAAGCTAATGTTTAGAACAAATTGACTATCTTTATACTTTTTTGGTATTTCGAAATCATTTTAACAATTATGCATAATTAGTGACTATTAATAGGAAAAATATTAGCCCTTGTTAAAAATCTTGTATCAAGGAACAGAGTATTATTATACATGTCAAATGTTTTAAGAAAAAATTAGAAACAAAAACCTATTGTTTCGAAGAAATTATCTGTCTTTATATCTGTATGATATTTCAAAATTATTTTACAGTTCTGTGTAATAAAATGCTATTAATAAGAAGAAAAAATTATTTCTAAGATCCTTATTAAAATTTTCTATTAACGTTAACAAAATTACTATCGATGTTAAATATTCTTGGAATAGGATTGCTTTTGGAATAATTTATTTGGCATTAGATCCAGGAATTAATTACGATAACAATTTTTAATTACTATTATTATATTAAAACAAAGTAATAATCAATATTGTTGTATAAAAATATTTTTTGGAAAATTTTGCCATCAAAAACCATCTAAAAGTTACGTATCTAAGAGTCTACAAAAATAACAAAAGTATAACTGTTTTTATAACATTTTAATAATAATAGAATAGTATGCTGGAGAAATTAATATTATAGTTGGATAGTCCTTTAAAAATCCATGGTAATAAAGTATATTTCTCCATTTGTTTTCAGTTTAATAATTGGGGGCCAAAAGATAAAAATTAAATGAAATGAAATATCGTCATGATACTAACATATTTAGAGAAAACATTATTCCGTTTCTCATTTTATGCTGTCGCAATAAGCAGTGACTATATCTAATGAGCCGGTTTTGAATAGAAGCATTTAAAATTAAAAGTAAATGCTGTATATGATACTAAGTCACAAACTTCTATTTTCAAATCTATCGATTATTTTAAGCTGTTTTTATCGAGGTATGTATGAAAAATTGCAGAATGTATTCTGATACAAAAATAACATATTAGTTAATACCCTTTTTATTCTATCTTATCCACCTATATACATTTTTTTAATCTCTGTTTCAAATGTTATCCTTGCTTTTAACAAATAAATCATGATAAAGGAATGAAACTCGAATTTTCGACAATTCTCTTCTGATTTATTTTCTCTATTCAATTACGTCCTGAAATACGATTCCTTATATAGAAGTCTATATTTCTTAAGATCTCTTTTACGAACAATTGTTTTCACCCTTTTTTTAATTAGTACTTAAACCATAAAACATGAGTTGAGTAAAATTTTTCTTCTCTCTGCTCTTTTTTTAAGCAAACACTTATATACGAGATAGTTCTGAAAATAAAGACGGAGTAAAGCTCATCATAAAAAAGAACACAGTTTCATCTTTTTTCGTTTCCATAAAATTCATTTTTTGTTTCATTTTCAGTTTTTGTACGAAAGAATTCCTACCTGAATGATTGAGAGGAAAGAAAAAGAAAGAAATGGTTTTACACAATACAAACTCAAGAATTTCCATTGGCGAGAAAATCGGGTACTTACGTATAATATCAACTATTTTCAAGATGTCTGAAAGGTTTTCCTTTTCATATGCGCTAAAAGAAATATAAAATATAAACACAGAAATAAATTCACGTTTACTTTTTGTATCCCTAAAAGATTAGAATTTTATGTTTTCTTAAAAAAAATTATTAATTTTTATCCTTTTTTTCTTTGCTAGGTATTGAAATTTTGGGATTAGGAGCTTTCAAATTTCAAAAAATAAGAAACATTTTATATAGAAATTGCATAAATAATGTTTACATAATTTCGAGAATTGTATTTTAAGTTATGGTCATCATGTATCAAAAAAACAATAATTATTCAATACTAAATTTAAAATGCAATGACTAAAATTCAGAATCAATAGCTAAGATAATGATAAGATTGAAGTTAATATTAAAATAAAAGTAATTAACGTAAAATATAGTAAATATAACGTAAATATAAATATATTATAATAATATAGTCTAATAATTTAAAATCATTAATAACAACAGAGTAGAAAAACGTAAAATTTAAATGTTATTTATCTTTCAATTTTAACAAATATGAAATATAACAATCATGTTTATTTTATAAATATTATGAAGAATTGATGAAAAATTTCAAAGCTTGAAAAGATGTATAGATGGGATTTTGAATAATATTTTACGCAAACTGGCTTTTACACAATGAAGCCAGAAGTTTATATTCAACTTAAAATTAAAAAAAATCTAATTGTTCTAAATTTGCAAATAAAATGATTTTTAAATACATCATTTAAAATTTATTTACTTTTCAAAACACGAATTAAGTAAATAGTGTTTTAAATGAATTCACATAAAGAAAACTTTTATCCATATTGTTAATTCCCTATTTTTTATTATCTTATTAAAATATTAAATATGTAAAAAGCATTTCTTTAATAATAAATAGCACAAATATTCTGATACACGATTTATTATTGAAAATATTATATAAATTTTTGCAATAATTCTTTCAGAACTTCTGTTTCTTCCATGTTTAATTAAATTTAATTACTGTTTCTTATTACACATTTGATTTGCTAATAATACTGCTCTTGGGAAATGGAATGTGAAAAATCCAAATAAAAATTGCTTATGTACTAGAAAAAAATTACTTTTAATCCTTTTTACTAAGAAATAAAAGTATTGAAATTTATCTATGCTGACTTTTCATATCATAACAATGAAAAATCAGTATAAAATGGAACGATTCATAAAACAATAAACACTTTTTCTGCACTGCGAAATAAAACATAATTTCCATTTTCTTGATTAAAAATTTTGTTATTGAAGAGAAATTGCTTCACAGAAATGTTATTCGCATTTCCTATCCATATTGCAGTCCTTCAGATAGATTTATCTTAAATATTTTGGCTTTTATGCGAATTTTAAATCCATATTAATTGCGCTTTTAAAAGTTAAGGGTCGGTACGTAAAGTTAAATAACTATCGTCTTCCTAAGAGTCAACAGACCAGACAGCCATGAATTTTAAACCGAAGAGTAAACATTAGAGAATGGCTAGGCCCGGATAGCGCTATATATACTCTTTACTTTCGCACAGATTGATGAAAAGAAGTAGAATATTTCCTAGCAACTAATGGAGTATGCCAAAGAAAATAAAAGATTTCTTTTCTTTCGTTGGTCCCATCATATTATAATTACATATTTTTGTTAATTCTTATATTTCCAATTAGAGGTGCACAAAATAGCTAAGCGATCTTTTTAAGTAATCAAGCTTTGTTGAATAATCAATTTTAGTGATTTTTAAAAACATTGATCTGATGGTAATAATTAGGAAATTATTTAATTTTCCAAATAACGATTATTATAAGAAAAGTTGAAAAGTAGTTTAAATTTTTAACTTAAAAATGCATTTTATCAATACAAAAAGATGATCAATGAAAAAATTTGATTCTAAAATTTTTAATATTCTTTTATAGCGTCCTGTGCAAAGCATATCCAAATCAAAGAGTATCATTAAAAAGGAATTGGTTTTTGAAGAAAATAGTTTATATATTTTTTCTGACTGCAATATTTCATTTCTCAGTTATTACTTTCCTGCTACCCAAAATCTGTCAATATATTATATTTAATTTGTAGTTATAACTGCAATATAATTAATAAATATTCAGATTCAATGCAGTTTTAAAATTTTAAATAACTGCCATGCCATATTCATTCTGCATACTATTTGCCGTCAGGCAAATTAAATATTTATGAAATTTTAAATTTTCTAGTGTGTAATATTTTTTTTCTGAAAAAAAACACAAAATAATAGCTGCATTATCCATATCTATAATGTTTTATAGATATAGCTGCATTA
>JAPMOQ010044403.1:1532144-1566681 GCA_026543055.1 Argiope trifasciata
GGGGGTGGGGGGCTAAAGTGTGAGGGGGTGTGGTTGTATATATATATATATATATATATATATATATATATATATATATATATATATATATATATATATATATATATATATATATATATATTGCTATCTTACCAATTTCTGAACGCATAAAACAGTCTTATAGTGGATTGATCTCAGAACAAAAGTCAAATTCTTCAGTGTCCTCAATTAATATATAGGGGGAAAGAGAAAATAATTTGATAAACTAAACGCGAGTGAAGTTTTTTCGAACATATTATAAAAATTAAATGATTTAATTTTCTTCTAAAAATGACTTTTTCTTGAAAATAACACTATTATATCATAATTCTACCCCAACATTTTAAAAACGCATTTGCCGTCAAAGAAGCATATGTAATAATATAAACTGGCAAAAGCAATAAAAATATTAAAAAAGCATCTGCTTTGAAAGAAGTACACATAATAAATATTAATGTAATACTGGTTAAAAAAGGTAAAAAATATATGCAATTAAAAGATGAAATTTGGCATTTATGCTTTTTTCTTTGTCTACTTGATTTCGAGCTTCAGTTAATCTTTGAGTACGCAAACTTCAAAATTCCATAACCAAGATAATATCATGTTCTCACATGATAAAAATAAATTTTTACTTCATATATATTTACTGAAATGTTGCAATTCACTTCAAACAGAATCATAAAAAAATATTAAAAACTTAGAATTGGATACTAAAGAAATTTCTCGTATTTTTATCTATATTATAAAGTTTTTTTTGATGCAAAAATAATATCCTTAAAAAGTGAAATTCTTAGAAGTAATAGCTATTAAAGAGTAAGAAAACAACTTTAAATTCCAAAAATTATGAAAAATGCTCTATTGTCCCCAGTTTTTATAATTTTTAAGCTCATACAATAAAAGAAAATACTTATCAATGCTATTAATTTTTTCTTTACATTTTTTTAAATAAATTTTCATGTATTATACCGAGATGAGAAAAAGACATTTTTTGCTAGTCTGTCTTTCTAGTAAATTAAAGGTGAATTTTAAAAGCAAATAAATGAATAAATAATTTTAATTCAAAATATGACATTTGAATTAAGAACGATGGTGTTATTCATAATGAATAAAGGAGAATAATAAATCACATTTTCCGATAAATTTAGTCCTCACGTACAAAATATAGAAACAAAAGATAATTTATTCGGGGGATTTTATTGAATATCTACATTCCAGATTTTAATGAATTCATGGAACATATTTTTGAATCTACATCTGTCTGTGAAAAAAAAATCAAAAGATTTTCGATCTAAAGAAGTAATAAAAAAAACTTTATACAAAACAGATTTTCATGATATTTTTGGAAATATGTACCAGATGGAACATATCTGTGTGTTTATTCGAATACAAAAAACATTTTTTTTAAAATAAGTAAATACAACCCTTAAAAACTATTTTTTAAAATGGCAGACTGTTTTAATAACTGAACTATAGATTTGAGCCAAATCTTCCCACAAAATTAGACCTCTCTTAATATTTATATATAATCAAGTGTAAATAAAACTCATAAAATTAATGAATTAAAGTGATTTAATGTGTAATTGCTTAAAAGCAGAATTATTGTTTCATTTCAACTTTCAGTTTCAGCAGATAAGAAAGTCTTTATTGCATACTCGGGTTTTCTTCGTTTACATCGAAGTGGGAGTATTTTCTACATTGTCCATTTCAGGATCAGGATATTAGGATCAACGATTCCATTTCGTTAAGTTGTAATGCGCAGTAAAGGGAATGGTTATTATGTCTCTTAATTCTGTAAAAAATTTGGAAATGCAAACGCTTCCTTCTTTCAAGGAAGTAAATGCCCACTGGAGCATACGGAAAAAAGCAGAGGGTTTTCGATTCCGATAAAGAACAGACCTTGAAGATGCAAATCAGATAAACAAAATAAGAAAAGGCAGAATAGAAAGAAAAGAGTGTTTTAATTCCTGTTTATGTATCATAATTTTATTAAAATATTAAGAGCATATTTCTCAAACTTATAAGAAAATTGATGTATTTTTTTCAAGAAAATAAATATAGTTTATTTCAGTATCGTTAAAATAAAATCTTAATATAAGCAATGTATCCCATCAAGAGTGCTTATTTCCAAAAGGGAAAATTTTGGAAGAAATATGGAATTTGCTGTCAATTCTAACCAAAATTAAAATTAAAAAAAAAATGCATGTTTGCAAAATATGTATGTTTTGTATTCAGTATTTATAGTTGAGTAGTGATTCGTTTGAAGCAACTCGAATACATTTCAAACTATTATAAAAGTTTCAAATCAAAAGGTTTTAAAGTTTTTAAAATAACTTTTATAAATTTATAGAAAAAAAGAGACAATAGTTTTACTACTGAAATAAAGGATGATTTCATATAACGTGCACTAAACATGCAAAATAATGATTTTTTCCCATTTTAAATCTGTCCTTTTCATATATATATTCTTTAAAAATTCAGCAATTCCATTATATGTCAATTATATTTATATTTTTGTTATAATTGCTAACTTCTGATGTGAGAGGAACAAATGTATAACCAAAAATAATTTTCATATCATATACATAACCTGAAGCTTCAATTTAAGGTAATTAATGATGTAATTTATTAAGCATAGCTAAATGTATGATACTGTAGGAGGCTCTTACTTAATTAAATTATATGTATACGCCATGTAATAAGGGCACAGTTTTGGGCGATTAGTTGAAGAGTAAAAACAATGGCATTGATTTATTCTTAATTCTTTCACTTCATTTAAGGTTATCTCTCTATATTGAAGAGATAATGTGAGCAATTGCGATCGACTCTCTTAGAATTAGCATAAATATATCGTTACGGTTAAGATTACATTATCTAGCACTGTAAAGATAGCGAAGTGTCCTAAATTTCAGTTCATTAACTGCATTTCCATCAGGATGTTGAAAGTGTAAAGATTGGAATAAAATACTCTTCTAACAGCAGTTAAGAGCAATTCCAACCGATCACATTTCGTTTTACTTCTCTCACGTATGTTTTGAGAATATAAATAAGTTGAATTAATTTGTTATTAGAATTAATTACTTCTTAAATTCTTCTTTGCTATTAGAATTAATTACTTCAAGAAATGAATTTGTGAATTTTATATATTTATTAGAAATATTTAATTAAAAATTTTAAATGAAATATTTCTCTGAAATAACCAGGCATTTTCAAATTAAAATTTGAAAGATTTGAAACTAGAATATTTCCAAAGTGATGGACTTTCAGAAATTTTAAAGGTTTCAATTAAGTGTTGAGATTCAGGGAAAGAACACTGAAGTCAATTATAAATGTTTTCTCACAACTCTTCTATGAAAGAGTCATGATTTTATTCATGTTTATAATAATGCTGTATATTTGTTTAATTGGCTGTTTGAACTAAAAATATAAATGCGAATGCATTCAATATTTCACAAAATGCTCATCAAAAATGTAAAAATGTCACAAAATGTTATAGTGCACAATAGTTGATGTCCGTATTATGACAAATGTTGGACTATGATCAGCTGCCTGGAATGCTATTTTGTTTCCTTTTCATGTTTATTGACCCACATTTTTAAATATTGTGCCCAATTTATGTTTTAAGTACATGACCTAACAGCAAAGGCAGTGATCAATCAAATGAAGAGGTAGAATTTTAAGAAAATTTCTTTATTTACAGCCTAATGTTCATAAAAACAATCCGTTCTCATGTTGATTAATATGATTGATAATATTTACTACACAGTTGAAAGATAAACAGGAATAGTTCCTCTATTAATTGACTGAAACAAGCCCACAAGAAAGCTTACAGGCTTTTAGCACATTATAGGGAGTCCCTTATCTTTATCGCTGAGATCTTAACTCAGAAGCCCAAATCCCACGAAGCATTTCTGACCTCTCCTCTCAACAACTCGCCTTTTTCTTCAAAAGATGTTGCATTTTATTTCCTGTCAAATCACCGCCTCTCATTTTCGCAGTGGTACACTTTAGCTCCCTGTCACCCAGTAGCTGTTCAGAAAAATCTTCAGTGATCCCCAGTGGATTTCTGAAATGTTAGCTAATTATCCAAACTCGTAACTGACCCTTCACAATGAAAAAAAAATTGACATGCAAATGGTTGACATTCTTTCTCCTTGAAGATACGATTTATTTCCTTGGAACAACGAAAGACGCTCTTGTGGTTCTTAATTTAGACAGAACTAAAGACCAGATGATCCATCCTGATAGAATAGAAGATCCTCCATTAGGAAGAACTTAAAATTTTGGAAGTCTTATACCGGAAATGTCAGTTATCAAGAGTGAGAATCAAGGAACATTACAGTAGTTAACAGGTGTCTCAGGACAAGGGGGCTGAATCTTTACAGCAGGCTACCTCTATTCATTCAATTATTACTAATGTAAACATTAGTAGCAACTGAATGACAATCACCATGACAGGTATTAGGTGGGAACCAAGTCTGAGCACTAATACACACCATGTAACTCCTACAGTAGTAAGTACATTCCGCCATTGGATTGGACATCACATAATACTTTATGTACTACAGAATCTGGACCCAGCTATCAATTTATATACCAACCTGCTCCATGAATAATTAATAAATGTCAGTAATTTTATATATGATGAATGTTTGAATGAAGATATCATTATTAAAAAGAACTGACTAGTTTTATGCAAATTTAATATTACCAAAAATTATGTTCTCAATGGTATTAATTTTTATAAACATGTTAAGGGTATTCCAATGGATACAGATTTCTCCAGTGCTTTAGCTAATAATTTCTTACCTTATTGCGAGAAAAAAATAATTAAAATAATATAATAAATGGTTGGAGATTTATTGAGGATTAAATTTTGATTAACATGGAGAATACTAATATTGTTATAAATTGCTATCCTAAAGAATTAATTTTAACAGAAACAAATAAAAATAATCTTGAAGCTGTTTATCTGTATTTAAGAATCGAAATTGCTAATGATGAAACAATAGTTGGTATTTATGATAAAGAAGACGAATTCAGCTTTAAAATAATTATGCTCTATAATTATCACTCTAATCTTTACTTTAAAATTTTCAAAAATTTAATTTTCTCACAATTTAATAAAATTAAAACAATTTGTAATAACTAAATTTAATTTATGAAAGTAACAAATAATTTTATTAAAAATTTAAACAATAATGATTTTTCCAAAAACTTCTGCCATATGAGCATTTTAATTAAAAAAGAAATGACGAAATATTAATTCTTAATATAAAATAAAATAGATCGTGCGCAGAACCTCCACTTAACTTTTTTTCTCTGCTTGTCCCTGTATTCGAATTCGAATAGCATTTGGGATGCTATGGTGAGATTTCTTCGCCTGTTGCTGGTATGTTCTTTTCCTTTTTGTTTTCTCAATTATTGTGTGGAATACTTTAATTATTGGCTGAATGTTTTTATGTGCCTTTATTTTGTATACTTTTGCTTTATTTGGTGCCGTTTTTAATGTTGCTTTGTTTTGTGTTTTTGCTGTTAAAATTGGTCTATCTCATTTACCTTAACTTCCAGGGGATTTTTGGATCACGAAGGGTCAGTACAGTTCAACACTGTCCAATTTCCTCACAGAAAAAAATGCCTTAGTTTGAATCCTGAGGGTGACTAAGGAAAAAGTCTTTCTTTTTCTATTTGTTGTAATTTTGATTATGTTGTTTTCCTTTTTGCTAGGCTTGTATTGTTGGTGCATTAACACTCACTAAATACAATGACAGCTTTTTAATTTTTTAATTTTAAACTTCGAATCCGAAATAATTTTCAGTTTTCGTTTCTATTTAATTTTCTTTGTGTTTGATCAATATAATCAATTGATGTTCATAAATAGATATTTCAGATTCATTCTGAACAACTTTTAAATTAAAAGAAAACAGAATAAAGATAATAAAAAAATTTAATCGGCATTGCACCGCACCTGGAGTAGGAAAGTCACACATGTGCGTTACGCCAACTGGCGTTGAAAGTTCGCCAATTGCCTGTTTCAAAAGCTGGGAGTGTATCCATGCCTAATTCTGATTGACTTCTGATATGATGTCTCTTGAAGCTCGGCAACCATATATGGTTGGCAAGCAAATCCTATACGCTTAAAAAAAGGGTATCCATTGACCATTTCTGTTTTTGCCTTCAATATTACTAGCGTTAAATGGATAACAGGTGCAAATTATATAAACGCGCATTTAAAAACAGAAACAATGAAAAATTATTGAAATAACATATATATATATATATATATATATTCTTAAACTGACACATTTTTTGAAAGAAAATTGTTTTCAATTTTAATTGCAATTTCAAACATTTTTACATCTGAAATGCATATAGAATACATATCATTTTCTTACTGAATCGTAACTTCAACGTCGCGTCATAAAAGAGAAGGATAAGAAAAGAAACAAGGAATTTTTTTATGGTGCTCAACTTCGTACTCGCAACAAATTTGTGAAGACGTCCCAGGAGAAAACTGACGATTTGAAATTTTTATTCATTCTTCTATTCAAAAAGGCAGTAGAATGAAAAAAAGAGAAAAAATAGTTTTTGCAAGAGATACTTTCAAGGATATGCATTCGCATACAAAATTGATTGTAGAAAACACTTGAAGAATTTTTTTTGTAATAATTTAATTGTAGCCTTTCATCAGTTGATTAAGTTTTGAAATGTACATATATGTCCTGCTTTAATTAAAATAAACAGTTGTTTTTATCCATTTTGGTTTCGAAAAGAAGGCATTGATTTTAAAATTTCATGAATGATGTTTACTACCAAATATTTAATGATAATTTATATATGTTTTTTAATATAATTTATCATGTTAATTTACTTGATCATGATTTTCATCAAAACTATGATCAATCTAGAAAAGTAGAAAGCAGAGAAATAGAAAGATATAAATTCTCTAATCTAATTCACAGTCTTAATTAATTTTTAATATTTCTTTGATTTTTTAAAAACATAGTTTACGAAAATTTCCTTAGAATCCGTTCCCAGATAGTAAAATATTTAAAAATTTACATTATCCTAAAAATATAGTTTACAGATAAAACCTTAAACTAACTGAACATGTATAATAATAATAAAAATAATGTTTCAAATGTTTTAGTTGCATTATTTTAAATGCATGGATAAGAGAGAATAACTTGAAATGTTTTATGAGAATGGATTGTAAAAAAAATTATAATACATAAACAAACTTATCACAGAGTTTACTAAAATCACTTCAAAATCCTTTTAGAAAACAATAAAATAATAAGTTGATTAAAAGTCTCCCTTTAAAATTTGTTTATGCTTAGCTCATGAAAAAAGACATTTTATATGAACTAACTCATTCTTTACAGGCACTGTGAAAAAAAGAGCTATTCAGTGAAAAATTCTGGTTTCCAACAGGAATAAAAAAAGCCAAGAATTCATTGATGATTTAAAACAGATGTTTTTAATGATTCTTTTGAATTTCATTTTTTATTTATATCTATTTGAGAAACAAAAGTATATATATTTTTGAGACAAACTATTCTCATTTGATGCAATCTAAAACTTGTTTGAAAAATGTAATATCTACAAACTTTTTCGCTAGATTCCAAATCAAACGTTTTCAACAAGGAATATTGAATGCAACATCGTCAGTATTTCTTGAAAACATGCCATAAACTGTTTCCTTGTTGTTTGAAATGTATAGAAGGTAGAAAAAGATCATTGTGTTGAAAGTTACCTCTGCTTGAATATTAAACAAAAATGGCCAGAATTTTGTTGCGCAATGGATTCCAAAAGTTATGTAAAGTTCTGAACTTTGGTTATAAGGATACATATATGAGTTCAGTTTCATAGAATATTTGGTTCTATATTGGATATATCAGAGATATTAAGTTTGCAAAATATTTCATTTCATATTGATATATAAAATGTTACGAAAAAGTTAAAATTGAAATAGTACAGAAAGAGTTTTGTATTTTTTGAATAAGGCTATTCTGCACACGTGAGCCGACTAAAAGATTCTACTCAATGCATAAATAATTTAAAAAAGTAAGTTAACTGAATTTATATGATATCAATAAAAGAGAAATTGGAATAATTGTTTTAACTCTAAGTTGTTAAAAGAAATATTACCCTATAACTTGTAGATAAATCTTAAAATGCTACTATATATGAGAATAGATTTCATCTGCAAATAGGTCTCTCCAAAATTGGCAAGAATGGTTTAATAATATTTAGGTGGTAGGAATGATGTATCAAAAATGTGTGACTCAAGTCCTAAAACTCACTTTTCTAGCTACAATACTTTGTTGTTACATATATTTAATATAAAATTGTTGTAGTAGTGAAAAGGAAGAAATCTTCAATACGAAGTTAGTAAAAAACTTGATATCAAAGCTGTATTTGATATAAAACAACATATAAAACTCAGCTAAGTAAGTAAATGAAACTGCGATCAGTTTCTTCTTTCAATTTTTTGTTAAAAAGTTTTCAGAATTTTTTCTACCTGTCTGCTTAAAAAGATGTAAATAAATATAATTCGACCCAAAGCGATTGTGAAAAATCAAAAGAATATGTTATTAAGGATAAAATACAATTGAAAGATACTTTGTAAAAATATACTATAAATGATTGAAGATTTTATTTTTAAATGTATCATTTTTTATTTCTGTAGGAGTATTAGACCTTTTCTAATAAAACTTAAATATATACCTGAAAAGTGGGATTAGAAATTTTAGACAACCATGAAAATATGTTTCAACTGAGCTGAAATATTGTGCTTGAGCTTAAATTTTGGAAATGTAGGTACTCCAGGTAACACGTTCAGACAGTTCATATATAACCTGGAAAACAAGGCGTTTAAGATTTTTATCAGCCTGCTTTCATTTTGTTAATTATAATTATTGCAATGTTATCCTCAAATATTTAGTTTGGGTAATTCATATTTTTGCATGTAATAAATCTAAAAATTAACTGTCAATTAAAACCACAATTTAAAAACAATAAAAAAGAAACGTATTGTTTTCAATGCTTGTCCTATTTAATCATATTGACATCATGAAACCATAAAGTCAATATGGTTACATATATAAGCTCTTCAATTTTATTTTTTTCACCACCATGATAATGAATTAGTCTATGTACAGACATCTTTCCGTGCTGAAAAATTTCAGTTATTGAATTTATTAGTTAGGTTAGTTTTATAAAATCGAACAACAAGAATCAATGTATTACTATTTTGTTTCTGAATACAAATATCGATCTTCAGATATCCTATGAAGAAAAAACTGACTTTTCTGTCGACATTAACGGTTAATTTGGGTTTTTTGCATCACTGTATTATTTATTGTCTCATATTCATAATAAATGTAAAAAAGCTCTCTTTTATGCTGTTACGAAATATTCAATTTTGTTTCCATTTAGTAAAATTCATTAATTTGGTGTTGCCTGTTTAGAGGTGACTAATACGATTGATTTTTGGTTTTGCAAATTATACCTTTTTATAATAGTATAAATTCAGCGTCTTAACAGATGATATAGTAGTAAAATTCTTTAGCATTAACGTGAAATATAACGATTACTCATGGTAATAAAGAATTTTATATTCTTTTTTATATTATCTTTTAAATTGTATATTGAAGCACATATTTTTTCACATGGTTCAGGAAAGATAATTTTTGCTAATAATTGAATATGAAAAGCATGAACTCAGAAAAACATCCCCCCTTCCTAAAAAAAGTATGGGTTTTGTGAAGACATGAATGATTTATGCTTAACTGTTCAGTGTAACAAGGTGAACAAGGCTCGCATTGACTGTCAATCAGTTGCTAGACTTAAAACAACTGTTCTTTCCTTTTATTTAATGAATGAGGTTTTCCATTTGTAGAACTTTCAATTTTCGTAAGTCATTGCGGAAACAAAACTCTATATTTTAATTTTATTCTAATTTTGTATGCAGTTTCAAACTCTACTGCAATTACAGAATTGCAATAGAATCTGTTACTGTCTATTGAAAGTACAGATATTACTTACTGATACTATCATTAGTTTGCTCCTTTTTGGAGGGGGGGAGGGACCTTACTTGAAATTATACTGACATCAACGCCGGTGGCCACGAAGTTACAGCACTCAAAATCAGGTTTAATTAATTCATAAGTAATAAAAAGACCGATTCGGATACCATTAATTAGCTCCTTAAATTTAGAATTGTCCTGGAAGATTTCGTTTTCACTTATGATTTCGAAACAGGCTACCAAATTCATTGATAATACACAAAAAGTAAAAAAAAATATCTAAGAAATTTTCTTAAAGATTTGAAATGTTGTTAATAAAGTACAAAGAGATAATTATAGAATTTATTTTACTGATAGAAGGAATGATAAACTTGTTTGAATATCTAACAAAATTTTCATACCAAGTGTTGGGCATTTCTAGACAATATTATTTATGAAACATTAATAGGACCCAGCTCATTTTTTAATCAATTAGGCGTATTATTTGAATATGCTCTTTATATCTGAGTCTCCTCTTACTTTCTCATTTTTTTTCAAAATTTGATCTTAACAGTGTAAAATCTCATATATGTTGATAATATTATATTTAATAGGAAACAATAGTGATACAAAAATTTGTCCAAATCATTGTGTGTTATTTGGAACATTGTTATTGTATCATATTATTTAAAATTTATTATTCCTCGAATCGAAGAAAAATAATTTTGATTTAATAATAATGGGATTATTGATTTCCCATGCTTTTCCTAATTTACAAAAACACCAACCATAACTCTCAGTAAATTTGTTTGAGTATATCTGATATCATAAGATGTAAAATTAGATACAAAAACGAACTGCTTTGCTAAAGTGATATATTTATTTTGAATTCACGAATAATTAAGGTGATGAAACGTGAAACTTAATACGTGAAGTAAAGCATTTGGGCAAAAATAAAATTTCCTCCGAACGAAAATCTTCATATTAACAAATATATTTCTAATTTACAGAAATCTGGAAGTACTAAAAATATAAATGGAAAAAATATTGTTATTTAAACTGATACTATTATATAATAATTTAAAACGTATTTGAATTTGACATCACTTAATGGGAAAAATAATTCTTAATTCTCAATTTCTTAGATATTAACAACGAAAGAAAGCGATTGATTTATCAATTGATTTACTTAGCCAGTATTCAGATCTCTAATCATAATATTATTAAGTAAAATTTCAAAATTAATCCTACGTTTAAAATAATAGATTTAAATACGGAATGGGAATTAAATAGGGTTATATCTATTGCTTCTATTATTCATCTTTTAAGAAAAACATGCGACTTTTTTTATAACGATTTTTCAATATATCTTAATAGAATTTTTATGTCTAATAGTTTCTGAGGAGCATAATTTTTTACTTAAATACAGTAATTTCCTTTTAATATTGAGAATATAAGATACTTACAAATGTTACTAAAATATCGAAATATGTATTTTAATTAAGAAACACGGCTTAAGGCATAGGGGCGCAACACCTACACAAAAGGTTTAAAAAATTAAAATTATATCAATTTATTTGTTGGGTTATGTTTTTTTCTGAGTTTCAACAATTTTTAAAGATTGTTTTTGAATAAATTTTTAACGGTAAATTTAATTCAACTAAATCAAACTCTTTTTTTAATGTTTCATAAGATGCTTAATTGCATGCGTTTTGTTCAAAGCTCAAAAAATTTAACTTTTCCAAAAAGCATAATTTCTGTATAAAAATGTACAGTATTTTAGTTTTTGTTAAACAATTGAATTGTTATTGTAGTCTACTATACAGTGCTTAAAAGATTTCTATTTTTCTTTTATAGCTTCAAATAAACAAGAAATGTTCAAAATTCTATGGAATGTAAATTAATTGCATGATTTATCTCTATCTATGAAGCAAGCTTTACTTTCTCATTTATAGTCTCATTTTATTGATGTTAAAACAAATATCATGAAATTCACTTTGTTGAAATTTTGTCTTTTATAATATTACCAAAAGTCAAATCATAGTTCAACATTTTCCATTTGAAAAATGCATGAAGGAGGAAAATTCATTAAAGATTTATTTCAATTATGATTCAATGAAATTCAAATTTAAATGACAAAGCAATTATTTATTTAAATGAATTGGATTTTTTTAAAAAAATCACAATGCTCTTTTAATTCCACAACATGAAATGTTTTGAATTAACTTCCTTATCCTGTGGAGGAAATGTAATAGAATTTTTCGAATTTGACTCAAAATTAGAATCTGTACAAAAATAATTTGTCGAATGCCGAGAATTTTATTTATAAATGTTTTTTAGTTTTCACTTTACATTTTCATGAGTAAATATAATAAGAATAATCGAAAGAGGAATAGTATTCAAAATATCTGAAACATCTACAACTTTCGTAATACAAATAAATATACAAGGTGGCCAGAAATAAAACACCCCTACTCTGACCTCCATGGATATCGAACTACTCAGTGTAAAGGCTCAAAATTTTGTACACATACTATTCAAAATATGGGGAAACGGATTTCACGAAAAAAAAATTAGTTCCTGAAATCACCGATAGGTGGCGCTGCACAACTGGAACTATGATCAAAAGACACAAATAATAATAAAAATTAAAATGTTTATGCGGAATGGAATGCTTCCATGCTTCCTTTTTAATTTTTCTGCCCCTTATGGAAAATAAAAATAGTAAAGAAGCTAGAACTCCCGTTGTAACTGCAATTTCATACTGTAACCAGAAAAATTTGCATAAAGCATGGTTAGAAGCCATGTTCTGGGTATAAAAGAAGTTAAAAGGTGGGGAATGTCATTCTTATTAGTGATGGCTGTCACGCTGCCAGAACGCGCTTTGCTTGTGAAGTTGTTTTACGAGAATAAAGGAAATGCTCCAGCAGCACTTCGAGAGTTTCGCCGACTTAAGGATTTGCGTAAGGGACCATTGCTTCCACAAGCTCTCAGGAGAATGATCGCTCGATTCGAGGAAACTGGACATCTTGGAGTTCAGCCTGGTCGAGGACGCAAACCGGTTCGTTCAGATGTCGTTGAAGATGTTGCCACCGGTATTGTTGAACAGTCAATGGATAATGTTTTAGGCTGCAGTAGTGCACGTGCAGTGTCACGACACTTGGGTGTTCCCTATAGCACAGTGTGGAACGTACTCAGAAAAATGGTGCATTGTTTCCCGTACAAAATCCGCCCTAATCAACAATTGCTGGCCACAGACAGGGAGATGCGACTGACTTTTGCATTGACATTTCTTGCTAGAGTTGAAGTGGATGCATCGTGGCCGTGGCAGATTCTGTGGAGCGATGAGGCCCATTTCCACCTCAGTGGAACAGTGAACACCCATAACTGTCGCATATGGGACACGACAAACCCCCGTACCTTCCAAGAGATTCCACTCCACTCACCGAAAGTTACAGTCTGGTGTGGATTCACAGCCACATTCATCCTTGGACCGCTCTTTTTCGAAGAGGTTACTTCCAATGGCCTTGAGACATGTACCGTGACGGCCAACAGGTACAAAAGGATGCTCGAAACATTTGTTGTACCCCATTTGCAGCAGCGCCAATGCCTTGACACCATTACTTTTATGCAAGATGGAGCACCTCCACACATTGGACTCCCTGTGCAACAGTTTCTTCGCCAACATTTCACCACTGACAGAATAATCAGTCGCGCGTTTCCGACAACTTGGCCATCTCGTTCACCGGATCTTAATCCGTGTGATTTTTGGCTTTGGGGACACTTAAAAAACCTTGTTTATCGAGAACGTCTGATAACCTTGGCAGATTTGAAAGAGAGTATCAGTCTGCATGTGAGAAGCATCTCAGATGACCAGTTACGATCCGCAGTTGAACAAGCTGTCCACAGACTTCACATTTTACATCTTCAGGAAGGGAACCATATTGAGCAGCATTCCCTGCATCGATAACGTCCTTGTTTCATGTATGCTTGGTACTTTCAAATAAAATGTGTTTAAAACGTGTTTTTGTGTCTTTTCAGCATACGTCCAGTGGTACAGCGCCACCTATCGGTGATTTCTGGAACTAAATTTTTTTTTCGTGAAATCCGTTTCCCCATTTTTTGAATAGTATGTCCACAAATTTTCAAGCCTTTACACTGAGTAGTTCGATATCCAGGGAGGTCAGAGTAGGGGTGTTTTATTTCTGGCCACCCGGTAGATATATATATTCAAGTGTACATATTTTTTTTCAAAATTATAGTGCTCACATGCATATGAAGTAACAAATCTATTAATAGATGTCATTCAAAATTGGAAACAGACTTTACAGTTTAAGTTTAAATTATATACAGAGCTGAATTCCCTGATTTCTAAATTAACGTGTTTGCAGAACAATAGATATCATTAAATAAAAAAAAGCCAAAGAATTATAACAGTTTCGGAACAAAGGGAGTCATGAAACAGCGTGTTTGAAATTTGATAATGAACTATCGATTATAGATTAAAAATTGAAATAAAAATAGTTTCTACTAATACAGAATACTCACAATTTTGTTACCATATATTTTTCATATTACACGCCATACAGAATATCGAGCAACGTATTGGGGATATCCAACTACTAAAGGCCATAAAGGTTTCTCATATAATATGTTTTTGTATGAATCTTTTAGAGCATCATTAACCTCAAGAACATAATCCGTCATTTCATAAATCCTTCTATCTATTCCTTATTTGGAAAAATATATGGAGAAGTTTTTAAGCCAATAATCTCCATTAAAGACACAATTAATGACACAAAAACTAGTTACTTTAAACCTTAACACAGAGGCATTCATATTAGCAGAGAAAGGAAAGCGACCAATCGAGTGGACAACTCTTTTATCTCAGATACACAGGTTACTTTGAGGATGATAAATGACCGAGAGATCGACCCATTCTGTATTTCTATACAAAGTAACTTTAGCGAATAAATTTGTTCTAAAGCGGTTACATTACATGTCATTTACCCAGGTATTATCTTTTATGTGAACAAATGGAGCAGATTTTGTGAATGAAAAAAAATTTTTATCAGTGTTTTTGAAGATTGTACTATTTTTGATATTATTTTTAATATAATGAATTAAGGTTAGTCCTAGAAAGCGAGGACAAATGAACTGTCTCAAAATAAAGTTAACAAACACATTTTAAAAAAATATTTTATTAAATGTCAGATATTTAGTTTTCATAAGGCCTTAATCTTTTTGAAATAAGAAGTCCTCTATACTTCCTTTAAGTAGTACAAGTTGTAAATATGTTAACTGAATCATGGTTTGAGGTCCATAAAAATGTGGGCAAAGTGAACTATTGAGTGTGTAGTTTATATATTTTGTAGAGCTTTCATTAGTGTGCTAAAGATAAAATTTCTTTACATTTATAATTAATTTCTAACTTTATACTTACTTTTGTTTCATAATAATTCTCTGTTAAAATTATATATATCTATATATATAGATAGATATAGATACAGATATCTATATATATATCTATATCTGTATATCTATCTATATATCTATATCTATAACTATAACTATAACTATAAGTATATAATATATATATATATATTTCATGAAATTTGCTACCAAGTAACGTAAGTCTGTGGAATCAATATTTAGTTAAATTACCTCGTAAATTGATAATTATTCTGATAATATTCAAAAAATGTACTGTCTCTAAATGACGAAGAAGGGTATATAATTTTAAAACCATTATATACCATGAAATGTTTAGTAATCTATTGAGAAATTTCATGTTTACTAACACGACATTTCCGAACCAAATCAGGATTATTAAATGTTTGTACTAATTAACCATGCAGATTTTCTGCTATGTGTTCATTCATATTAAAGGTCAGATCATATATTATGTACAAGCTAATTCAATAAAAGTAAATATGCATATGGGAATAACGTCGCTTCATTAAATGTAAATATGCTTTAGAGGGTTTACAATTATGTATAAATATTTTTTTATTTAAACGCTAAATTAATTACTGCTATCAAATGGTATAAGCTGCACATTTATTTCATCCTTATTAAATGTTTGCAGACGTGTTATGACGTAATTTAAAGCATTACGAAAAATCTGTAATAAAACTTTTCCCGATGTGAAGTAAAATTTAGTTTTATTTAATCTAATTTAATTGCATTTGTAAAAATATAATTAAAATATTTATTTTTTCCATAATTTAACGTATATGTTGAAGCTCCAGATACAACTTTCTTGTATAAAAATTTGTTTTTCTAATATATGGATGGGTAGAATAGTTATACCAACCTAACAGCATAAAGATCGATCCTTCAGAATTTCGATAGTACTTTTTATTCACAAACAGAGTATATCCACTAAAGTCTCTTAATGCCCTTTTAATTTAGGAGCGGCTGGTGCTATATTCATAAAGCAGCTTCACAAGAGGTCAACTAGTACACGCAATGGAAGGCCACTCCAACTCAGGAACAACCTGTGACCATAACGGGACAATTGCAATTGATTGCCACATCGGAACAACTATTTGCAATTTCTCATTGCGGTTACAAAATTTTCTTTAAGTGGGCATGATCTTCTGCTGCTCGCAATGGTTGGCCTCGTGTGAAGTGTTTAGTTATAATAAAATAGCCACGAGTTAAAAAATTTCAGCTTACAGCGCCATCTGGGGAGAATTAGAGAAAATATTATTCCTGTCTTGAAAACAGAAGCAGATAGGGGGAAAGGTAATATACAAAGATGTAGAGCAGCATCGATTTAGTACAAAAAGATACCTTGTGAGGCATTAATGCGAAGTGTAGTACGGTTAGAATACTCATTTTTTTACATGATTCTCTATTGTGAAGAGACAAAACCATCTAGTAAAGAAAAAAATACTATATTAGAGCTTAATTTAAATTCTATCGAAATTCACATTATTGCATACATTATATTTTATTACATTATTATAGCATCATTTTACAATATTACATACTATAGGCATATTATAAATATCATATCTGGTTTTGAAATTCGGAAAATTTTCTTTCTGAAGTGTTGCAGATATTAATTCCATAAACCAAATCCAAATCAATAGTTTTCATTAAAGACAGTTCAAGTGCTGCAGAGTTACAGAAATAAAAGAATCATCGAAGATTAAATCATGTAGAAAAATAAACTTGTCTTGCGCAGTCAACCTATTTTGCTGCTTCAACAAACAGCAAAGAAAACGCAACGATGGAAACGATCCCAGAAAACTAAACCTCTTAACTAAAATTAGAATTGCTTCCGAAAGGTAATATTTGCGCTGACAAATATTCTTATAAATCAATGAAGAATTTCCAGAAATGAGACTGAATGTGAGAAAATATGCTTTTGGTGAAAATGTAGAAGGTGATTCCAAATAAAGAAACTCCTGAAATGCAAAGTTTTATAATATCGTAGCAAATATAAAGCCTGTTAACGAAAATAATATGAATTCTAGTGGGATTGGATCTCAAACAATGGGAAGTATAATCTTGGTTGACTACTTCTTTAACAAAGAATTGAATTCCTGCTTTAAATACATTAGGGGAATCAGATAAGTTTATGAAACATTTCATTCAGTAGGATTTCAAAATCTTTCTAATGGGTTCATGCTTCAAAAGTTTCTTTAAATTTCTGTGTAATGTGTTAGTTGATAGGGAAATTTTAATGCAAAATTTGTGTCACAAAATTCTTTTTTTTTCTAGACATCTCTACATTTTAACAGCATATGAGGATACATCACCAACTTTAACTACATCATCAATTTTCTTCACAAAATTATTTGAATTGCATGAACTATCAATGAAATATGGATTTTAATTTTTTACTGTTAGTCGATAAATATAGAAGAAAAATAATTTTTATTCTCAATGGGAATCTATTATCAGCTGCTTGAAATTATTGTTTATTATATTCGTAAATGGTTTCATTTCCTTCTTTCAGGAAAAATTGACAATACATTTTGACATGAAAGTATTTGTGTCTCTCGTTATTTCAGATAAATTTGGATTAGGAATTTGAGATGTTCAAGTATTTCAATAAAAATGCTTTTTGAAATTTTCAGGATGTAAGGATTAAGATTTCAAAATTGGAACCATTTGGATAAGAATATTTTTAATCTACAATGAAGTATAATTTATAATTCTGAAAAGCTTTGTTCAGATTAACTTGAAATTTCCATTAAATTTGTTGATGCTATTAAGAGTGTATTGTCAAAATATGAGATTGTTTGAGATTTCCTTGGAATTTCTATCGATGAAAGAATACATTAAATAATTTCTGCTCCAACTGTTTTTTTTTAATTGTGGTGATATGCCTTCAAAACACAAGTTCAAAATACCTTTGGTTACCCAACTAAAAGTTTCGGATACATCGCATTATTTGTATTTCTGAAAATCACTTTCTAAAAATAATTGCATGCAAGTTTTGTTGTTACAAGACATTTATTTTTTATTAAAATGATTCTTTATTTTTTAAAACCCAGATTACAGTGATATAAAGATAGTTTTATTGAATTTTCAAAATATATTTTATTATTGTTTCTATGTAAATACAGTCAAATTATTAAGAATAAAACCGGTACTCATTATTAGATTATTAAGAAAATTAACTGTGTAAACAACTTATATTATCCTGCTTATGTTTTTTCATTGGGTAATACCTAATACAATATTTTTCATTCACAGTGTTTTCTCTGTAAATAATCACTTAAAACCTCATACTTGTCATTTTCTATCAAAAGCATCTTTAATATGTTTTACTTCCAATTATTTTATTAATCACATATTTTATTTAGATAATCTTTTTAAAATTGCTTTACATTATTCATTTTCTCCATTGATCCGCTTATACAATATGATTACTCTTTCTTACACAATTTAAAGACAAAGGGTTGAGATGGCTCTCCTCGGAGTTGAATTGAGCTGAAAATATCCGTATGAGCGTGTATTTCCAGTGCGAAACTTAAAGAAGATTAAACAGCTATTGTTTCTTTCTCAATAGCAATCAACATAAAATTCATTTGGGAATTCAATACTGTATAGTAAACATTGCAGAATGTATTAAAAATTGCCTTTTTTGTAACAACATATGCATTTAAAATTTTTTAATGAAGATAATATTTTGTTAGAAGTTTTTAAACGGTGTAGAGTTAAAAATACACACACTTTTAACTAAATTATTTCATTGTTTCTATTTATTTATTGTTTTCAACTAATATTTCACAAAGAGTTTACTTTTATAATTAAGACTGGAATAATAAGCTGTCAGATAAACCCATTTATTTGCTTAAATGCCATTGTTTTACAAAACAGAGAACGAATTTATAAAATTACCTGTAAACAGTATCTGAAATTTAATTCTTCTGGTTTCAAATACTATTGAGAGTTTCTTTTTTTTTTTTTTAAACTATTGAATTATTTTGAATGTACCATTTTGAACATTGAAAAGACTCAATATTTGTTTGTTATACACAAAATTTATTTTGCTAAGGCAATGTGAAAGACTCTACGTATTCTATTTTCAAATATATATATCAGTAATTATCCTAGGATCACAGTAGTTTGATTTTCTGCCGATATTTTAATTCAATGCCTTAAAATTGCATCAAATTAAAATCAAAAAAATATTCCCCATTTATTTTATGGATGTGCACTTAAACATTTATTCAAATACACGGTATAATAATTTGAAATATTTTATATTACCCTCAAATCTATTATCCCATCAATAGAATGGAATATTTCTGCAATGATTTTTCTCACATCACACTATATAATTTATTCCTAATTCATCTGCATTAATGGGGGATATCAAATTTATAGAGCCCCGGTAATTTCCCTTATTACGGAAATAACTTTTTATGATGTTTACATTCAGAATGCAATTTATAAACCCGTATTTGAATATTCAAAATTAGAGTTTTAGTATGGAATTGGAATTAGTAATAAGAATTGTACCATTTAATGAAACACCAGATACCATTCTGATTCGAATAAATTCCGATTATGATAAGATAGAAATAGCTGAAATTATTCCTTCAACCAAGTATTTGTGTTGTCTTTAAGAATAAAATTATTTCAGAGATATTTAGTGTGATTATACCATAGAATATTTCATATATAATATTTTCAGACAGGATTAAAATTTTTTTTCTTTATTTGTAATTTTATGTTTTATTATGTTTATTTTTTAAATAATAAAATAAAATATTGTTTTCAATTAAATGCATTTGTTCAAGTGTAGAATCTCCTTTACAACTTTTCTAAGAGCTGGAGTGACAAAGATAGTAAAGATACATCTTTAACAATAAAATAATGCTGTATATAGATATTAACATCTATAACAAACAGAGAAATATATAATAATGTCTTTTCTTAAACAGAGAAATGTATAATAGTGTACATACAGAAAAGAGCACGAAAAGAAATACCAAGCAAAAAAAACTTATCAAGAACAAATTGAAATAATCTTTTGAAGAAGTCTAAGATCTCTTAGGCATACCAATGGTTATTTTTTTTAAAAAATTATTTGTTGAAAAAAAAAAACAACAGCTAACTAAAGCAGGTACAGCCATGGAAACAGAATTTCGAAAATTTCAATATCAATTCTCATTATTTTCATTGGAAGGTTGTATCCGTAATGGAAACCATAAATAGTATTAACAATAGTAGATGGAAAGCAGCATAAAGGTAGACCCAGGAGCAAAATAAAAGATAAAAAATAAAGGCAGAGAAACAAAAGAAAGCAAGACAATTGGTCAAGTTTCACAAATTTTCCTTCTTATTCGATGACATTTTTTAAGCTGCAATTGGTTGCAGCAAGATGTATATGTTGAACCTGATGTACAAGGGCAATTTGTAAATCATATGAAATTTGTGAATTGAAGGATTTTTTTATGTAACAGAAGTTTAAATACTTAATAAAAATGGTTGTCTTTTTATTACATGCGAATTGTCAAAGCGAAATGAGCCTCACAGATCCACAAAATATGTAAAATCCGAGAATTACAACGTCATAATGATGAAAAATTTTATTTTATCGGTCGCTGTTTTCTATCTGTTCGCTATATTTGTACATGTCGGAACTGATTCAGAAATATGTGGAAAAAAAGAGTAAAGAAAATATTCGATAAATGCATGAAATAACGCATGCATTTTGAAGATAAATGACTTTTTGTCTTCTGAACTTCTGCAAGACAGGAATGGAAAGTGACCACAACGATATCGATAACGAATACAACAAATTTATCCATACTGACATATCAAACGTCATACAGTTTTAACAACACATGGATTTCGACAATTGTTCTGATTATATGGTTTTAAGCCTCTTGATAGACTTGCAACGACATGTCATCCACTCAGCTGATAAAATTTTATAATTCCCTCCCCAATGTTTTACTATCAAAAATTTGTTGTTCAAAGCGCAAAAAAGTAAGATATACGGCATCTATCCCACATTCGTTTCCTTTCATCTAGTATGATAATATCAGTTATAATGTTGTCTTACGGACAACCTGGAAGTTTACGTAGCTTGATTTTGAGAGTCAATAATTTGAGCTCAGAGCCGAAGTCACAATGAGGCATTTATGTCTTTAAAAAGATTCCCATCACATTTGGTTATTTCTTTTCAGTTTAAAGGCAGACAGGAGATTTTCTTGCTGCTGGAATCCTTTCAAATGTATTGACGGTTTTTCAGTATTTTTATAAATATGTTATATATTATCAAGATTTTTATTTAAAAACAAAGATGATTTTACAATATTTTTTTCAATATTTTAATAAAAGCAGTGAGTATTGTCATTGGACATTTTTGAAGTTATTCATTATAATCACAAATTGTTAAATTTTAACAATTACTCCTCATGAGATTTGAAGGTATATATCACAATGGATTCAAGAGTTTGCTTTTTAATTTAAAAATAATTACTGTTACTGTAAATGATATGATGGCTGGAGGCTCATATATTGCAGTAGCAGTTACATAGACATATTTTGAGCTTTAAATAATTTTAATTACATTAGGAAAATCTAAACTGTTGTTTGTGAATGAAGTAGAAAAAAATATCATTCTATAATGATCATTAATGAAGATTTCTTTGCACCTTTTATTTATTTATTTTTTTTTTTTGAAAAATTTGGTTATGAGAACGTTTTTTCTCGATTACCTTGTTCTTAGTCCTAAAATACAAATGACCATTCTTTTTATCAAACTCATTGTATTTCTACGTCAGTTTTTTGCGATTTTCTCTAAATAAATGTAATTTGTGGTACTTTATTTCCTGGTAATTGTTCTTCTATTTAATGTCTATTATCCTTGCTCAGAATTTGACTTTCGAATGTTGCAATTTTCTCCCCGAAAGTCGGTGCTGATGCTACAGTGATGTTTTCTAATTTTCCTTTCCGTTTTTCTTGAATATCTTTAATAAACTCCCCGGTTCTCACATTAAAAACATATATAAAATTATAAATTCCTTAAATTTTCACACTTTTGTTTCTCTTCAAGTTTTAATACTGTTACGGATATGAGTTATAAACTACTTTTTAGTTTTCAGTAATTTACGACCCTTTAAATAATCAATCCTGCATGTTAGGAATGCGAAAAAAACCTTTTAAGACTATGCTTTCACTTAAAACAATTCGTAGTTAAAACACTGTGTATTAATTTTTAACAGTTTCCAACAGTTCTCCGACTCTCTATGTTTTTTCCATTTTTCTCTATTAAACGTCATTTGGTACCCTATGTTGCATGGAGATTCTTTATTTTCCTGATGCTTACAATCCACCCCTCTTAATTTGTATGTCCAATTCGACAACTCTCTGTATATCAATGCTGATTCAGTATTAATTGCTGTATATCAATAGAAAAATAATATATTAAATCGAATGATACATTATATATTTCAGTTTACTACACATTCCAGAATAGTTTCAACAAATATGGAACTCCATTAATTGAATTCATTTCGTATCTCTTTTTCCCAGTCATTAATTCGTATTTATTTATAATTAAGATTACAATAATTTTGCTTACTGAAACATTATAGATTGAGAAAGGTTCGGAAAAATTAGAATGAGGCACTTCGACGTCCTAGCCTAGGTGTAGTGCGTCTTCCCAGGTTCGGGCGTGATTGTTTTTTTTTAATCTTGTGACCTATCTGCGAGGAGTGTGAAAGAGCCTCCATGTAAAACAATGTTCTCTAGCAATTGTGTGAGGTCATCTTCATATGAGCTTAAGTCAGAGTTCAGCCGTTACGAATGTAGTGATATCTTAGTTAGCCACTAAGAGCCACTAGACACTAGTGATCACTTTTGTAGAATGGTTAAGTTACGTGACTTCAAACCTAAACTTCAAGGTTCAATCCTTGGAGGAATTCAACCTCCATATTAGCACAATTCCTGCCAACGCTATCGCAACATGAGCACTGAGGCCTTTACCCTCAGAAGTCACAGCACAAATTCGGCTTAAGTCGCTGAAGAAGTCAGCGGGCTTTTCTATGGCAAGTGTCATAGGTAACAATAACAATGAAGCACTTTTATCCAAATTCATAAATTTTTCTTTATTATGTAAAAATGTATTGTAGTAATAACAAATTGTTATTTAAATGCTTCATAAATTTGAATGACGGGTTAGATGGCTTATTTGAAAACTTTCTGAGGATACTAGTAATCCCCCAGGGAAAGATAAATTATTTTAATTTAAACGAAAAGGTTATTATGAAAGACTTCAATAAATAACTGGGAATGTAATTTAAATAATAATTCAAAGTATTTTAAATATCTTTCAGCTTTAACCAAAATGTTTCAATTAAAACTGCCAAAAAATTTTAAAATTGGAAATTGAAGCATTGTAGGATAGTGTATAGAAACTTATCTCCTGATTACTAATTTTTAAGCATAAGGTTTAGCAAATGTCATACAACATTTTGGACCCGTACAGAGCCTATTTTTGAAAATTAGTGTTTGCATTTTAAATATTTCAAATGTATTATCAAAATATTATAATTCAAAATATTTTTAAAACGCCTGTTATAATTTTATTTCCTTGTAATTCGAAAAGCATTTCTCGGAGAAGTACGGAAGTCGATAAAAGCTTTCATGCAGTACTTACGTTTAATATTAAACTGCAGGGGTATTGGCTTTCTGAACACAAGGGGAAATGTATGAGAAATAAAATGTAATTTATGCAGATGAAATTGCATTGAATTTTCAACAGAAGTGCATTTTATTCAAATCAATAAATGTATAGAAAATAGAGACTTCTTCAAGGATTTGAAATAGAAAGGCATTGTATTGCCCATATAACTCAAAGCAGAACAATGAATTTATATTAATTCTAAGAAGCTTCGTCGGAGATGATATTTGTTGTCTTTTGTCTTCCTTCCGTATAAAACAAGAAAGTTGTACCTTCGAAGAATAAGAATCATGAATTCAATCAATAACTCAGCCTTATTCGCTTGTCTCTGGAAAATCCCTTTACTATTTAAGATCATCTGGCTTGTTAAACAACTTCTTTCCGATTGCAAGAAAAATGTATACATTTCATACAAAATATTAAAAACTAAAATAACAAAATAAATCCCAAGAAACCTTCATCTCTTCTCGTTTCAGATTTTGCCTTGCTTTAGATTTATTACTTTCTGATTTGTTTTCAATGAATGATTGAGTTGAAGTCACAATTTTTTTATTAAAATTGAATTCTATTGAAAATTTTTTCAATAGTGCAATAAATTATACCTCCACTAAAATTATTAAAAAGTTTATACAGAAAAATACATCTAAAAATTTAGGTATAATTCAGAAACTTATATTATATTCACAAAAAAGCTGAATTGAATATCTTCTGATTTGAATATCTTAGATAGAAATCTTGCCATCAAAAATGTCATCACTTACATTTAAAGTCAATCAATTCAGTTGACAACCTAAAAATAAATCTCCTTCAACTGTTTCTAAAATTATTTCACTTACCAAAAACATGTCAAGAGTCCTTAAAAAGTGAAAGAATCTCCAAGACTTAAACACGGTTTAATGTCATCAAGAAGGAAATAAATTCTTAAGTCAGGGATTCGTGTTTTTGATTGCCTTTGCGATTTATAGTAATTTTTATTACTTTTTGTATTATTGGTGCTTTATATTTTCTTATCACATTTCTTATGAATTCTTTTTTTTTTCTATCATAAAAATACCTCCTTTTGTCTCTTTTGAACTGTTCACTAAACGCTATGGGTGATTTGCTGTTGTTTTCACATTTCTGATTATTTTATTATTTATTCTCAGATTCTGAAATACTCAATGTCGCTGCGCATGCATCAGAAGTAGTTTATTTTTTCAAAAAATAGGTGAAATGGCAGACGAAATTAAAAAATGTTTAAAATTAGTAATAAGAATGAATTCAAATTATTGGTTGAATTAGGATGCGTAAATACCTGCTCATCTTTCCATCTCTCTGCGCATCATACCTTGAAAAATACAAGCGTCTAATAAATCTATTCTTTTGATTTGGAAATATACACTATTTTTTGTTATTGAATATTGTTTTGTTATATCGATATTTAATTTTGAAAATTAGTTAAACTTTAAAAATTATGCATTTTTGAATTTTTTTTTCTGATTTTCCTCAAGGAGTAAAGTAAAAATCATTGTTCGAAAACTATCTGAATTTCAAATTATATTTTTTGTTCATTTTCACCAGACATAAGACACCATTCACCAGACATAAGAATTTGATTATTCGTAGTTGTCAATATTTATGCTTTTATTTGGTAAATTCTGGTGTTAATAAGGTGTTATATTTTATAATAGATATAAAAAAGTATCCAGCACAACAGCTGCTATATAAAATCATAGCAATATATATAGTACTGTACGAATTAATTGGGACAAATAAAAATTTTCACTAATGTTTTTGATTAGTATAAGTTTACTTACATACACGCTATAGAAATCTAATATAAAACTTATTCTCCTCTAACTTGAATGAAATGATGTACTCGGTTTGGCATGAATTCCGCTAAATGAGAACATCAATTTTTGATCTCGTCATCACAAAACCATACTTATATAGCATTCTCAATCTTTGTTGGGCAGTCCATTTTACTCACACGTTTCTTTACAATGCTAAAAAAATTCGATGGGATTCTCAGATTGGGAATTTCCAGGTCAATTCAAACCTGTTATTTTCTGTTTTTGAAAAAATAAAATAAAACTTGTTGTCACCTTAGAAGTATGGCATAGAGCAATATCTTGTTGGAAGATACCAACATCACCTGTAATGTTTGCATCATAGGCACAATTTTACTTTCTACTATAGAAATGTATTGTTTAGAGTTCATCGTTCTATCAACTGACCTGCTACTAAGCTGACAGGTCATCTATACGTAAAATAACCTCAAAGCATCTTTTTCTATGGTTGCTTGTCTGAATAAGATGTTGTTCCCTGATGGGTTTTCCATCACTTCACCTGACAAATCTTGATCAAACTCCTTGCACAAGAAAATGCGTTTCGTTGCTGAATACAGCCTTCTTCCAATCTTGAACAGTCCAGGATTGATACTTATTGACCCAATATAAATATTTTTTTCTTAATTGCAGGTTTAATAACTGTTTTTCGATCGGTTTTCTTGCAAGTCTCCTAGCTTCAATAAGCCTTCTTTGAACTGTCGATAAACCCACGCTGACACCGGTGGCTAATAATTCTCTCTGAAGATCTCTACTTGTTTTGTAAGGATGCATTGTTCTATTTCGTACAAGAAATTTGTCTGTTTGAGGTGTGGTCTTGTGTTTGCGTCCATATTTACTCTTTCGTGTTTGAGACACTGTCCCAAAATTCTTTTGACGATTAATAATCCTAGTAACACTGGATTTTCTAACTCCAACTGCTGCAGAAATATCTCCCGCAGTCATAGAAGTATGCTGACTAAAGGTAACAATTCAAGTTCTTTTCCGGAAAGTGATATCCGTTTTTTAGACACGAGATAGAAAGAGACAATTCACACACGTGACCACTTCTTACAGCAACTGAAGCACAATTGAAGGGAAAAATTTTTGACATGTCATGATCACGTAGTCAAGCCGATTTAGACTAATCAAGGGCGATCGCGTCTAGCAAGAAAATGCAGTTAAAACGGTTTCAGGCAGAAAATCCCCCAGAAAAGAACAATTTTCTTAAAAAAATATGTTTGTCCCACTTAATTCGCACAGTACCATCTTTTATTAAGACTTTTCACCAGCGTCCCAGCATAGATAGAAGTAGTGCGTCTGCCCCGTCATTTTTGCGTCCCTGGTCCCGGCCTGGGTATGGTAGTTGTTCTCATAAATTCTATCTACGAGGTGTGTGAATATACCCCCTCCCCCTATAAAAAAGGGGTTGTGCAAACAAATGTGATGTATGAAGTTGCGAAGTTGTACTTCTGACCCTCGTTAGAGATACTGAAAAAACAAGAGACATACACTCAGCTTAAATCGTTGACAGATAACTATCAGTGGGCCTGTAAAGTGTCATAAATTGCAATACAACCACAACATTAAGACTTTATGAGAAATATTCACATTTGCACATTTGGCGTCTTTTAAAACATTATTTTGAAACATTTAAATGCAATAGTGATTAGGAAAATGTCACATTTTTTTTTTACTATACTAATTCAGATTTTCTTCTTAAACCTTTTTAAAAGAAGAACGTTCAATATTGCAACCAGTGATATTGATGGGTCATTTAGATCTTTTGAGAAATATTCAAAATGTAAATTTTTCCTTGGGTAGAAATTGCATTTTCTAAATGTCTTGTATCAATCTGATAATAATATTTTTTTTATGACACGGCCCCAGTTAATAAATTTACATAAGGTCATGTAACAGCGTTATTTATCTTTAAGAGTGAAATTTATTCAATTGACAACAATGGGTCTCAAAGAATGGCGAAGAAAGATTTTTGAATGCAGTTAAAAATACTAATACTTTGCAAACATATTTTCCGAAGCACTGAAATGCATATCTGCTTTTAAAAAACCTTCCCAAATAAATTGGCGACCTGGAATTCTTTTTAACTTTTGAAATAGCAGAATCAGAATCGAAGGAAAAAAAACAATAATATATGGAAATAAAAATTTGGTTTACTCTTAGAAGATTTGAGCATTCCATACATTTGGGCTTAGAAGTCAATTCAGCCTGTCGAAAAGTGGGCCTGAGAATGAATTTCCTATGTAACAACTGGAACGTTTGCAAAATTGAATATTTCCTTTCCATTAGCCGCTTCTTAAAGTGCCTAGGTTATCATCATAAGAGTGCTGGTTCTAAAAATGGCCTATGATATTTCAAATGTGCTAAAGAACACAAAAGTTGCGAATGCAATCTTTGAATTCAAGTGTGCGTGAACTGCATAAGGTTCAAGAAGCCAAGATGACGAAATAAAAAGGTTGATGGAAATCCCGAACCTTATTTCAGCTTCTGTAAATATTATAAATTTATGAAGACGCATATTGCACCTCAAGCTCTATTTGTATAGTTCTTGCTTTTCTTTCAGCTACATTTTCTATTTTACAACTCAATTTGAATAAATCAAAAGCAGTAAACAATAGCATATTTTGAATATGAAAAGAAGGTATATGGATATCGTTTTGGTTCTAGAATTTCATTCGTATAAGCGATCTCTTTCTGGATTACTTTCTTTATACAGAGTTTTCTTCATTAAGTTTGTTAAAGCAGCCGTTATGTTAAGAAACATAAGTGTTTAAATTATCTGGGCTATAATATAGTGACAGCATTAATAGATTTTTTATATTTATTTACACATTACTATCTCAAACTGTTTAAGATTATTGATTTTGATTAATAAAAAAATAAACCAGTTTTTCTCCAAATTTCCCATATGCAAGCTGGTCTGGTCTATAGTCAGACCTGAAATATATTTCAGTTCCTCTACTGATTCTAGAGGCACTAAAATCACCAAAGTTGTTGGCTATTAATGAAGATTGCGGTTTACATTTTATGGATCACAACTATTTAGTTACATTAACTGTAGTTAGAACCGATATACTAGAAAACGTTTCTTATTCATCCATGAATATCTGTCGAACCATAAAACAAATTAATTTGAAATTGTTTTGAGAACCGACACTCCAACAATGACTGGACCAGTTATACTTTTCCTCTTAAAAATAAAATGGAGACTTTTATAACAAATCGGAATTACTCTTTATTAAGAATTGGTGATCTGCAAAATCCAAAGACAATACATGATCTCATATATTTGTTTATATCAGCCTAAAATTTTGTAAAATGCCCTTTTCAATGAAATAATTTTAAATATGTACCGTATTCCTTGGTTTACAATAGAAAATGGTTGCTTGAGAAAACACGTTATTGCCGCAAGGCACAGATGCTAGGGATGTAAAAAAATAATATGAATTAAGAAATAATCAATTTAAAATTTATTGAATACAAACGCGAGCTATGTAGGAAATTTTGGATAAAATTAATAAAAATAACGCAAGGAAAGAATTATAACATAAAAGTTAAACAGAAGCTTCAGTATGCAGTTGAAATCAGTGGTATAGCTCTTCTGTGTGGAATCGTTACTAATTCTTTTGAAGAGACAATAAAGGAAATTTTCTCTCATTCTTTTCTTAAGGTTAAAGATGATGATGGTTGTCGCAAGAAAACACTGCACAGCGCTCTTTCCAATAGTAAAATGAAAATCATCTGCATTCTTTTATAAGTAAACTGAAATTAAAGAAGTTTCCTGGTAGAATTCTATACCTAACGAAGTTGTCAAGATATCACACGAAATGCAATCAGACTTAAGTCAGAATGTTTTCAGCTCATGTCCCTGTCTGAATATTTTTTTTCGATGCCAGAAAAATACTAGAGCTGTCCTGATAACCAAAAAATAATCATGTATCATTTAGATAAGCCGAGAGTATCGATTTATTGTCAACCTTGGGTTAATGATTTTAAAGATTTATTGTTAACAGTCGCTTTGCATTTCACAAAGATAATTATTTTAATAAAAGGCAATTTATGCATCAGAAATGCACTAAGGATGCCTTGATGTAACTTAATGCATTTGCTGTGAAAAGAAAAAATATAAATCTTTATACAATCCGTGTTTTCTTGGATAGCAAAGGTACTTTGAATTTTATTGACAGTTTGAATATATAATTAATATTTCTTTAGCTAGAATTCATGAACTAATTTAAATTTCAAAATAAGACAAAAAAAAAGGAATTAATATGAACTGCCATTTGTGAAATACTTCTTATTTTATATTTACTTCTACTATGATAAAAAGAGACAATGATTTCAAATAATTTTAATTCTAAGCTTTGCATAAACCATATTTTCTTAAATATTTTTCATTAAACTTTGTAATTGGAAAAGTTTTTATTTATTTATATGAAGTATCAGGTCAAGTCTGAATTTAATGTGAGGTTTCTATTCTTAGTTTAATTTTTTTGAACAAATTCATTGATTTATTTTAACACTGAAATTCAACCGTAGTAATTTCGAAATAAAGATTTATTCCACCTGAATATTTCGTTATAAATTAATCCATTAATTTAATAACGCAATAAGTTAATCACTTCAATAATTATAACTATATTCGATTGTTATAGAATAAGCAGAAAAAGAACCAAATGTAAAATCATGTGTTTAAATTCATAAAAATTACTTTGACCAGCCTTTTAAAATTCATACACATTGAAGACCTGATTTAAAATTCATATTACAATCCATCAGAATAGCCAACTAGAAATATTTAATCATTGAAGGGTGCCTTAAATCCATATTAATTGCGCTGTTGAAAGTTTAAAGACAAGTAACGAAAGTCAAATAACGATTATCTCCCTAAAGTCAACAAACCAGTTATCTTGGAATTTAAAAGTGAAGAGTAAACATAAAGGTATGGTTTCTGCATGCAATATCCAGTATCTTATTTCCTAATGGATTCTTAAAACCCGGTTCACTGACTGGGAATAAATGTAAATACTTTTAATGTCTTCTGAGAGATATCGAGACAGAAAAAGAAAAATATTTTTTTTCAGAAAATTCATCATGCTATAATTATTAATGGTAAGCTAAAATTCACGTTTTCTGTTGATTATCAGTAAAAATTCCAAAAAAAGATTGCTATTAAGATGAAATGAAAAAAAGAGTATTGGGTTGCGATTGTCTTGGTTTAAAATTGCTAATGCGCATTTTAAAATTAAAAATAAGCACAAAATACTTAGAAAAGTTAATAGATGAGGTCTATGCAATTTGGGAGAAAACAGTAAATAGCATTTATGTCATGGAATTGAGTATATTCATAATTGTTTGATGTAAAAATTACTTTGAAAAACGAAATTTATTTAACTGTTAATTAATTTTCTGAAATATGATATATAAAGGTTCATGAATCGAAGTTAAAGTACTTCAAAATTAAAACAAATTAAGCTAGGGTTAGGAAGGGTGATTGGAAACAATGATTGTGATATGCCCGTACAAGACTTAGCGAGTAAGAAGCATAAGGTTTTTTCAAGCATTCTAAAAGAAGATAAATCTCGGCAAAGAAGATATTGGTTTATACAACGTTATTTTCTAATCCTTGTTAATTTTATTTATAAAAATAATGGAAACAGTGAAACCGAATATTTTCTAATAGCCTTCATTCATTTGATACAACGGGTATTTCCTAGGTGAAATTCAAAGTTTTATTTTTAAATTTGTGGAATATAACTATTAGGTATAAGCTATAATTTCAGTTCTGTAACAAAACAGTAGAAGGCTTTTTATAGTAATAAAAGCTTGCATTTTTTATGCAGTTGAAATAGCAATTTTATGACAGGAAGTAGTATTATATCAGGAACATGTTAGCGTAACTCCAGCAATAATATTCTAGATTTTATTGCAAAATTAACAGTTGGTATTTTCAAAGAATGCATGACACAATCGACATAAAAGATGCCATTGATGAATGCATATTAATATTAATAACGATTTAATGCTGTTTGAAGTAAAACCCTCTTCCTCTCTCCCTACATACCCAAGCATACAAAAAAGAATAAAACTGACGTCGGTTAAGAAAAGCTAAAAAATGATACTCTGAGAAAAAAATCTGAAAATAAGTTGATATTTTTAATGCTTCTGATTTCTTTTTTCTTTGACGATATTAAAAGGACTCATTAGTTTTAAATATGAGCGATTAATGAAGAAAAATTTCCCAATCTTCAAGAAACAATCTCGAAGCCTCTTGCCTTTGACACAAACCGCGCTTCATATCACGTACAATTTTTGAGACGTCTATATCCATCATCGAAATTAATCGATATGACTATGGATAAGAACAATCCATTTAGGACAGCAGTAGGCAGGCCAACTTTAGGTACATCACAGATGTCATTAATAAATAATTTTATTCATTGTAAATAAATATTGGATTAATCTTTTTATTTTTCTTACTGCTGTTAAAAAAAACGTGGTTTCAAGATATTGGATAGAGACATTTGTTAATTTTATTGTATTAGAGTTTAAACAACATAATGCAATGCCATAAATTTTACCATAAGCATTTGTATCAATGCATATAAACATAAACCTGAACTCCTCTTCGAATATGTGGGTACTTAAAGAGGAATTTGAAATTATGGGAAATATTTATAGCTTATTTATAATGAATTTTTCAAAAAGGTAATAAGGTTAAAATATCTGTGTATTTTACTATCCGATAAAAAGACAAAAATTTAGATCACTTAAGACTAGTACTGATTTTTCAAATTCGATAAATGAGAACTGAAAGAAAATTGATCACTGATGATATCAAAGTGTATTCTTTATCTCAAAGCAAACTAATTGATTAAGAGTTATCAAGAATTTTAATTAAAATATTTATTCATTTAGAAAATTTCTACTAAAAATATGGTGATTATTCAGAAATGATTTACATAGATTGAAAAATGATGGCAAGATCAGGCCATTATTTCTGAAACCTAATGAAAATATAACTAATACTTATATCTTGTAAAACTATTATAACTCAAACAATACTACACACATTTTATAGTAAGTCTAAAATCAGAACCTTGAATATAAATAGAGAATTCATAGTTTGCTATGTATAAGTTTGAATACTGAACCACATTTATAAATTTGAATACTTTTCCACTTTACATATATATATATTCCGAAGTATAACAGAAAATATTTAGTTCTAACTATAAATTATAAGATCAACGGGAATAAGGGAGAAGTAGAATGTAACCCAAGTTAATATATTTTATGAGCATACATTATTGAAAGTAAATTTTATAAGAATCATTAAACGAACAGCAGCTAGACGAAATAACATACAGAATTGAAACAGAGGACAAAGCCTTTCCATATGCATCAACCTAAGGGGAATGATTTATTTATGCTAATGCTATGAGATTCATCGCATGTGGTAATTTTCTGCCTGAATAGTTCCATTTTATAAGACCAAAGAATCCATTTTAGGATAAATTAACGCTTTTCAACATCGATTTATTGGAAATCACTCAGCACTATATCATGGCCTTTTCAAGCTCTCTAACCAAATGGGAGTTCCTGATTATTAAAGAGTCTATTGTCAAGTATTGCCTGAATTGGTTGGAATTAAAATAATGATAATAAATTTTGAAATATTTTTAATTAAACCACTTTATTTATATCTGTAAAGATGAAACTTTACATTTCCCTCTTTGATTCTATTCTTAATAAGCTAGATTTATAAAATTTTGGACGAAGTAAAAAGCAGGAAATGGTACTTGCAAATTTGAAATGAAATGTTTCCATAAATTATAATTGAAAGTTTACAAGATGATAGATTTCAAACAGAATTTATTTTATTTACAGCGTAAAAATTATATTAATAGGTTTTTAATAAAAACCCACTTAAAAGAAATAAGGGGCTATGTTGGGACTTTTCTCGTAATTTTGTAACGCCTGATGATACCGGAATCGGCATTTGTTATTCAAACATTTCCACCGCACTTGAGGACGTTTAGCCACAACAGCTTTAAAGTACATATGTGATATAATTACAAGAAAACTGATTTCGGATTTGAGTATTGAACTTTTTACAGTCTCATCAATAGGCCATCAGGTTCTTGTTATTTATGAAAACATGCTACATAGAGAACAAATCACTGAAGCTTCAAAAATGATGTCTTCATAGAGGCAATCATATCGAAATAACGTATTTAAATAACACAATTATTTTCATACTGTTAAAAATATGAATTATATAAAAATTACAACATACGAATTCAAAGTTTTTTCTTCAGATTTTCTTTTTTCTTTTTCAGACATTTTGTAACTATGAGATATTATTCATGTTTGCTTTTATCTGTATAACTTTTTAAATATCTTTTTATGATTTTTAAGTACTCTGAACTATCTACTTTTCTCTTTTCTCTAAATAGATTTTACAAACTTATTCATAAAAATAAACACACACACACACACACACACACACACACACACAC
>JAPMOQ010044403.1:1567081-1700529 GCA_026543055.1 Argiope trifasciata
ACACACACACACACACACACACACACACACACACACACACATATATATATATATACTAGACGATTTTAAAGTCAAATGTTTCTTTTGATTTTTTTTAAAACACTTTAAAACGTTAGGCTTTATGTTCTTCCTTTGTCTCATTGTGCTTTTATCTTAATATAATAAAAAGATGAATAGTTTTGTTTTTCTTAACTTTTCTGAGTGATGAAGCATATCAAGAAAGCAATAATTTAATTTGAGATTCATTGCATGACTTTAGCAGTATTATCTGATTTTTTATCGAAATATATATAATGATGATGATGTCGTATCCATGTTTTCACGGAAAGGGGTGGGGACAGTAGCTTCTGAAGTTAAAGACCTCTGAGCACCCAGAGGGTAGAAGTCTGACTTCTAGCTCAAATGAAGGTCACACATACATTTGCTTGCACAACCCCTTTATACAGGGGGCTCATTCATACATCTCACTGATGGAACACAGAACACCCATGCCGGAACCGGGACTCGAACCCGGGATGCCCAGATAACGGAGTCGTTACGTTACCCCTATGCCAGGACGCCAGAAATATAATAATATTAATAATAGAATAACAATAATAACACAACCTTCTGCCAATCATTCAAATTCAAAGTAATTTTCAAAAAAATTTTCTCTTTCATTTCTATAATTGAATAATATTGTGTAACACTTTAAATTGTTTTCAGAAAAAGTTTTATCCCCAAAGTTTTGCTAATAATTGTTTCTTTGATAAGCGTCATACTGTTCCTTTATTGTAGAGTTTACTGGTTACAGAAAAATTTCGAAGAATCAATGTAATGGCTCTAAATGCCAAATTATTTCTGTTATTCAAAATTAAATGGTCATTGATTGAAAAAATTCCCTTTTTATTTATTGAGAAAGGCTTAGATATGTTCAATCTGATCTCGTTAATAATATATCATTCTTTAACTTTTCAATATAACCAGAAATTAATAGTTATTTAATTGAAACATGTACATGCAACAAGACAATATTTCACCCATATATAAATCTTCTGGAGGAGTAGTAGAATAAAATAAAATAAGGCTGTCTTGCATTTCCAATTAGGTATAATAGCTCAATAATTTTCTCATTCATACTCAAAAATTGCATGATTGTCTATCTCAATCTAATTTTTTCCCAGATCCGTTAAATAATTCGTCCCAACCAACGTGTTTTTCATAATTTTGCGAAAAATGATAAATAGAACAAATAGAATTGGACGGATGAGAAATTAAAATAATTTTCATTTGCAAATTTACTCATTTAGTAAGCAACGAAGAAGTATTGTGTCCCAATATTGTCTTAGAAATAGAGTTTTAAGACTTTAGACACAGTATTGTCAGCAGTATCAGTTAAAACCCATTAAACATTAATGTAAATCAAACCTTAATTAATAATATAAATATTTCAATAAAAATACAACTAGGTAAATAATGATTTACATTTCTGCGTAATTCTGCTTTACAAATAAGTAAAAATATTGCACGATCTGTAATTCTTCTTTATACTATTATATTTATAATCTCAGGAAATTAAATTAAAACACTTTTTAAAAATTATTTTAGTAATATATTTAACAGATATTATACTATATGGCATACATATATACATTATACCTTTTTTTTACAAAAGTACGTACTATCTACTCGTTTTCCTATCTAATATAGGATACAATTTTGTAAATATCAAATAAAAGATATTTAGTGATTTTTTAAAAATAAAATGTCCAACTTTTCTTTTCTGTCAAAGGAAAAACATGAATTTGAACACTGAATTAATTACTCTCTGCTGTGATTTTATTTTGAGATCAGCAATTGCATCATCAAAGAAGAAAGAAAAAAAAAACACATTGTAAGAATGGAAACAATATGATGCTTTGCTTTCTACTTATTTTAGTCTTTCGTGTAGGCGTTGTAGAAAAACAGAAAAGCGGTATTTCTATTTATCTTACTTTTTCCAAAAAGAGTAGAGAAAAAAAAAGAAATGAAAAATTGTTTTGAAAGAAGAAAAAAGATTAAATAAAATCTCACGGTTTTCTCAAAAATAATAGAATCTAAGTAAGAGTTTAAAAAAATGAACAGATGTTATAATTTATCCATTCTATTTCATCACTAAAATCCTTTCCATGCTGTATTTTCGGATGAATCCACAGCAGAATTGTAATTACATAAAAAAATGCCATTGCTTTAAAAAAATTGCATGTCAATCTACTTTGATTGCACTTTAAATATCATTTGAAGACCACATTTTTTAATAGACAAGATTTGTAGATTTAAATTTACTTAAACGTCTCAGTACTTATGTTCAATTGGAATGTCTTAAAATATTTTATTACATTGAATAAGAGGAAAAAAAAAAGCCTATTAAAATTATTTTTACAGCCGAATTTAAAAACAACGAAGTTTTACATTGATTGATTTTATTTTAATATCACTACAAGGTTGGTATGTTGTTTATAATCACCCAATATGCCCCTTTCTGTTAACAAATTATAAAATTTGAAATTGATCTACATTTTTAAGAAAGATATCAAATACCAAAATTCATACATTCGAGGTTTTGCTAATAGTTGTTATCGTATTTAGACACACTGGCCAATTATTATTACCATATGCAATTTATACACAGATCAACCATTAGTTTTCGCTATTGCCAGTAGAAATCATGATAGCTAAATATAGGGAGTGCTGGAATTTGGAGCCTCAATTGCACGATATAACCCGAAAATAATGTGCAAAAAATGCTGAAAACAAATGAAATAATTTTGCTGAATTTGAACGCAGGATAATTATAATAGTCCGCTGCTTTGGAATCAGAATCAACAAATAATACAATTATGAAGTGCTCGAGAACTCCAAATAGTTTTATAAATAGAGAGATCTCCAAGTAAAAATGCGGATATCAACGCCATGATTGTGGTTATCACAGACCATTAAATATTCATTTTTATAGAAAGATTTTCCAGACGTTTAGTCCAATAGAAGAGCTCTATACGCTGAACAGCCTAGAAATCTTAATCAAAAAGAGATTGCAAAAGTCTCTGAATGAAGTGTTTACTATACTTTACACCCTATGGGCTACGGAAGTTAAAACCCTCTTCATTACCATCTACATTGAATAAGAACATACATTTCCAGTTTTCAAAGAAACATGAGAATTTGACTGTGAATAACAGGAAGCTGCTAATGTTGTTCGCTGAATCACGTTTTCAATTACACTATGAAAATAATAAAAGGCTAATATGGGGAAAACATCACAAAAGCATCAACCGAAAATGCATTACTACAGCACTTCAAGCTGGTGAAAGCAATATTTGGTTTTCTAGTATTGTAATGGCATTTTGATTACTGTGGAACAGCATCCGAATACCCAGCGGTACTGAAGTGTTATCGTAAATCAAGTACATCCTGTTATGTTAATACTGTGTCAACCGGAATAAGTGAATACTTTCAACATATATATACTTGATTTACGATAACACTTCAGTACCGCTGGGTATTCGGATGCTGTTCCACAGTAATCAAAATTGCCTTACAATACTAGAAAACCAAATATTGCTTTCACCAGCTTGAAGTGCTGTAGTAATGCATTTTCGGTTGATGCTTTTGTGATGTTTTCCCCATATTAGCCTTTTATTATTTTCATAGTGTAATTGAAAACGTGATTCAGCGAACAACATTAGCAGCTTCCTGTTATTCACAGTCAAATTCTCATGTTTCTTTGAAAACTGGGAAAGGACTGCTTTTATGTATGCTTCATCTTTATTTTGCAGATGTTCAATACTTTGTAACTTTTGTGTCTCTGCATTGAATAAAATGTAATTATTTTAACGAGTCTCTTGAAATTTTCCATCCCGCTACCTGTGGATGTATTTTGATCTTTCCCAAACAGTATAAAAATTACAAACTATAAGAGTTTACTCAAAATAACGAATTTCATTTAGAACAGGATTTTTCAAATCAATTTTTTAAATGGAAAGAGTGGGCCAGATGAAACAGAAGATCAAAATATCACAGTTACAATGGTCCTTCCCTATAAACGTCTGTCTTTAGAAATACAAATGTTAATCATTTAATCTTTTATGCATATATTTTTCAAAAAAAACTTCTTACGTTAATTCTTAATCTGCCTTGTAAAATTTTCTAATTTTATGAATTGAATTGAAAAATTTATTAATTGTATAAATTGAATTGAAAAAATTATTAATTATATATCTTTTTGTGTTTCTGATTTAAAATTTAACATTCTCTAAAAAGTTTTAAAGTCTATGAAGTTATTCAGTTTACATATACTTTACCTTGCAAAATAAATAGTAAATTTGTTTTCCGAAAGCATAGTCAAATAGGTAGTGAAAATGTTCACAGATGATTCAAATATAAATGAAATAAGATTCCGTTCCTATAATTTATAACAATCAAAAGTTCTTTTAAAAGGAGAACCCTGTTAGAAGAGAATAAGAAGAAAATAATTTGCTGTATCGCAATGTGGAAACAACAAAAGTCTTTAACTTCAAAGGAAAAAATATTATTTGATATCAAATGACGAGGAAGAGAAATATTCGCTATTATGAAAGTCAGGGAAAAATTCAATCTTCTCATGTAGTTGCGGAGGAGGATTTCATTTTTGTCTATATGAAAAAACAATAGCTTCCCTATTTTTCGGTAAGATGTTTACTCTGGGTCCCATTTTAAACTTTTCTAGAAGTATAATATTTCTAATATACTTTGAAAAGGCACTGTACGGTGATTTTATTTCATAAAATCTTGAAGTTTTTAGGTGAAAAAAAATACTTGCATTGTATGTCACTTTTATTATATCACTGGACGTGTGTTATAAGTATGTTTTTAAGTATTGTCTTTTTAAAGTTCTATAAAATTCTAGATTTATGACGTCAATGCTAAATTATTTCTTTTCTTCGATGGTCTTATCATATAGTTGAAGTATGGAAAATATTTCACTTATTTGGGAACTGTACAAAATTGCGAATAAGCTAGAGCCTATCATTTATTATGAAGAGAGACTCAAACTGACACTACCTTGATCAAAGTAGCAGCGAAGAGCAATAGTTGGAGTCCTTGAAATAAATTAAATACGGAAGAAATAAGTTGCATAAAAGAATACGAGCATGGAGTTTCAAAATTAAAATTTTATTCAAATACTAAGTTTATATTGAAAAAGAATGAGCCTTGTCATTTGATTAGAATGAATAAATAAAATTTGATTATATTAATACAAATAATTCAAGAAATTATTCCTCAGCATATCAATGCAAATACGTTTTAACACATGAAAATTTTTGATTGAAATCCATGATCAAATAACATTTGTATATGTAATCACTGAAAATACGAAATTCAACAACGAAATTAATTCTGTTCTGTTTAAATTGCTGCTCTTCAAACTTATTTTTGCATTCTTTTAGATGTGACATACTAATCGAGAAGTATAATTTTGAGGGAAAGTATCAGTCAGTTGAGATGATCTTTTCATTGCAATAAATAATTCCTTTATAAATTTACTTGACATTTTCCCCCAATCTTTATAGTAATATTTATTTTTCTTTACCTTTTCTGCAATGCCATACAAAATATAGCCCTTTATAATTCAGAATCTGAATCTGAGATAGAACACATGATCTTAATTGCTGTTCATATTCTAAAAAAGGCAATAGTGAGAAGTGTTGTAAAATAAAATATAATGTTTTAAAATCTTTCGGCCTTTTTATTGCATTAAAGAGCATGAATTCAGCCATTTTTTGTCTCAGAGAACGGATTTTTTGCCTCAAAGAACATATAGATAGAAGAATGATCCTTGTTCTAAAATATAAAATAGTATAATTCTTAAAATATAACTGTTGAGTGTATTGAAAAAAAAAATACTAACAACTTCTTGTTGCATAAAGAATTCAATAATATGCAAAGACAGATAAAAGCGTGAGTATTTTTTAGTTTTATTTTTTCACTTATCGAATAATAGTTCCAAATAAGGTTAAAACTTTAAATATAATTTAAAACAGAATCACATATTTTATTCTAAAATAAGAAAAGAAAACATATCTAATTACATAAATAAAATTACGTTAAGTATAACAAATATATTAAGCCTATTCGTAAGCAATAAATAATCTATCTTGAAAATTTTAACCCCATATTTTTGTAAAATATCTAATAAAACCATAATAGTTTTTAGAGTAACTGAGAATAAGTTCTATAAACAAATAGGTGATGCTAAAGTAATTTGAAATTGCACATAGCTTTGAAGACACTGCTTCAAGAACACGGAAAGGAAAGAAAATCAAATCGAAGATGGAAATTCGAAACTCTATTATGTAATAAATGATTTGTGACCAGGATAATAACATTAATAAAAATAATTTGACGATCTAGACTTGAAATCGTTACTACATGAAATCTATCACATTTTGATTGATTTCTGACCAACACGACATTAAAAAGATTTGTACTGAAATAATATTTTAGACATTTTTGTTTAATAAGATTCGGCAAGACAGGACACGATGGATTAACCAATCTATATCCCACTGAACCGGGTTGTCATGCCCGATCCAGGGCAGTCCAAATCAAACTCTTGTCTTTCATTGGTGTAATTAATGGGTGTTCTAAGATACAAGAACAAATTTTAATCTGACAGTGAATGAGGAGCATGTATTTCAGATAATTAAGGCAATAATTGCTAATGAATCATCAAGTAATCTGAATCATGAAAACAAAAGAATTTTTTTGCCTGAAAAATTAAGTAAACGCCAAGGAAACTTAAGTTCCAATAAGCTATCTGACAAGGAATACTATAGTAAAATTGTTTTGTTTAGAACGCATGATGCAGACTCCATATCGGATGAATAAAGCATTTTTGACTTTTGTAAATTTGACCTTTTACTTACTACATATCGCACTAATGTGTCATTATATTTCAAAATACATCGCTATATTATTAATATTAATTGTTAAGCTAATCAGTTCAAAAAAGCAGAAAAATTGTGCTTATTTTCATATTTTTTTAAACGTCCTTGGATATAACATTGTAAAAAAAATTATTTACTAGATTAAAAAAAACTTTGAGGATTCAGTATGAAAGTTACTATTTATAGCCTGAAGAATGAAGTGAAAAATAAGTGAACATTCGAAAGGTAAATGAAAAGAAACATTTAAAAACTATAATCATCTAACTGCCCATATTTTTATAAAAAGAAAAGAAAAAACTTTTACTTTCTATGTGTAATGAAGAATATAGACAAAATGGCTCAAATTGCGACGAGTTTTATTAATAACTCATTCTTTTTAACTATTAATTCGCAATAACACATTGAAAAATAATAACCTTTGGTGATTGTTAACCTTCATTGCTAACCTTTAGTGATGATTAATCTTTAGTGATTGTGTTAGAGATTAGTTTAAAAAATTGTTTGATACTGTCTATAATTCAATATATCACGAGATTTAAACATTATTTGATACCATTATTATTTTCAAGCAATTACAAAATAAAATTACTGACAATAAGAAGATTTTTGCTCTAAAAGATACATATATTTAAGAAAATCCTGTTTGTTAGCTAGTGTCTGCAATCTTCTTTTGCTTATAATAACAGATGAATTAATTTCTGTTTTATACAACCTTAGTGGTTTCAGTATGGCTGATAATGTTGCTAATAAATACTGATTCAAAAGAATCATTATTTATATTTTATTGAAATATTTAGTTTTTTATATGAAGATCGTTTGCATAGATGCATTTTAAAATCGAGCAAACGCATATATATTATTCTATAATTAACAAATGAAATTGACTTCGTACTTCTACAATGAATTTCATAAAACAATGTTATATAAAAAAAAGTACTTTGAATAATAAAAAATCTGAGCATTTAGAAAATTAATATCAGGCATCAAGAATATTCGTTGATTACAATTTGGAAAAATAATCAAGGAGTTCTGCAAAACTTTATTTGGAGTCTAATGTTCAAATTTTAAAACAGGTGGGACAAGAAATTTTCAAAATAAGACCATTTAACAATAAAAATAATTCATTATCTCCTATTTCTTGTATGAGATAATTTTCTATTGCATAAGATTTTTATTTTTGCTTGCCTATCGAAATGATGATTGAAAACCTCATAAAACTTTGATTTCAGAAAATTTTGTGAACTGTTTGAACAGTAACATTTTAAAGGCAAAAAATCTTTTTCTCTACAATGTTATCTATAAACGGTTGTGTGACCTTTCTTCCACAATTCTTTTATTTTCAAAGACTTTCTTTTAAATAACAGAAATAGTTTTTTTTCTGTAGCATGAAAATATTCTTCTAATTAATTCTCTAATATTCTTCCACTTTTTCTGAAATTTAATTTATAGATATTTTTAATCTTGATTGTATTCACGAAATTCATTATTTTTCTTTCTCCTTAAATAATTTTATTTCCATTTTCCAGTACATTATATAATAATAAATGAAGAATTTGAAAGAGTTTTAATTTTGTATGATTTAAGATTGTTTAAATATGTAGATAAAAAATATTTTCGTGTGATAAATTTCACGAATATTATCACAAAATAACTGTCGAAGTCGTATGTAGTTTCACAATCTATTGCGAGTAAATGTATAGCTCCGTTCACTCCTTAATCAAACAAATAATTTTGCTAGAAGAAAATAGACACGTTTTAAAACATATTTAATAAAACCTTTTTATGTGAAAATCATTATTAATCATTATTAATGAAAATCATCATAATCATATATATAAAAAAACATATTTTTTCAAATTTTTAATACTTTTTTCATCTAAATTTTTTATTTCATTTATCGGATGTTTTAAAGGGTCTTTTACAGGACAGGTTAAGTATATTGAAATGAGTTATTTTTCGAATAAACATGGGGTCAAACAATTTTCAGTTTAGAGGCGATCGATGATTATGCGAATGACATAAAGCAAAAGATTGCAATAAAATATGGATCATAGATTTAATCGATACAAATGTATTATAGCAGAGAAAGGTAGTTACATAGGTAACCACATGCAAAATACGTATCGTTTCTCAAAACATATCTTGTGAACATTTACTGTAACTACTCCAAAGAGTTTTCTTATTACTCCATCATTATTATTCTTTTCTTATCCGTTATTCTGCGCACAACTTGTCTTATTAATATATATTCTCATATTGTTATTAATGTACATGATGTAACTGAGCAGCAGTTTCAAAAATGAACATGTGTCCTGATTAATTAATCAGGAATCATTGACATATATATAATATAATCAGGATACACTAACATATGTATCTTTTTAGGGAACTCAACAATGCATAAGGTTCAAGTAAGTAATAAGAAAATATATACATCCATCACTTCCAAAATATACTCATTCAAATGATTTTTGAGAGAAAAGAATACGTGGGCAAGTAACAATCATTATCCAATTTTTTTATGCTCATGGTGAACAGAATATGAGTATGTCAATAATTTGAAAACGAAATCCGATAAAGCAATGTGATATTATAATTGACGAAATATTCTTACTATCATATAGAGGCTATAACAAATTTTGATAACTTTTATTAGTAATGTCTCCTTTTCTCCACATTTATCTAAGCTGCTTTATTTTTTTCTCAATTTGCATCGTTACTTTTGCTAAGGTTATTTTAAAATAAAGTCACTGCTTAACAATTTGTTTCCATCTGGCTGTCATTACAAACAGCATTCTTCTTATTTATCTTTCAATTGAGATGGGCAGAAGAATATGACTCATTTTGTCAGCCATCTTAACATAGCTATTTTATTTTAAATATAGTCCAAAAAATAGTTTAGTCAATAATAAATTGTTTTGTAGTGGTAGATTTTGTGTCTTCAAACAAAATTTAGTTTTATTTATTCCCTCGATATATAGAATAGATTTATATGTTCAAAACAAGAAAGAGTGATGGAAATAACTATACCCTCAGGAAATCTATTTTATCGCAGTGCATAGCGATTTAGCTTTGGAAAACATATCTGAAGCGATTTTCTGGTTTTCACAAGTGTTTTCCGGAATGGGACCGAAAATTTTTATTTTCCAGCAAGAGTTTTCAAAATATTTTATCGACTTAAATAAGCTTGAAATCTCGATTCTTGTTATTTGCGTAACTCTTCGGCAGCCAAATCTTGGAATCTCGAGTTATGTTCAAGCCTACAGTTTGAAGGAATTTGGTTAAGACGAAAGAATATTTTTCTATCGAAATTCTACTAAATAAATATTTCAGAATACAGACTAAATCTTTTCCTTTTATTTGTGATCAAATAATAAGAGAATATTTAAACGCACGGTTTTATTTCGATTGTTTCAAGTGATTAATTCTTTTATTCAGGTATTTGGAAATGCATTTTTCATTCATTTTCTTGTGAACAAGAATTCTGAATTTTTGTAAAAATGCTTGTTATTGACGGCAATGATATATTTTATAGGTCTTAAATAGTTATCTTTATGGCATTAATGAAGATAAATAAATTATGCAAGGGACGAAATTTCAGAAAAATTGACTCCGTGATTTCATAATACTTTCAGACTGAATTAAAAAAACATATCAAAGAAGGAAAAATATAAAATAAAAAAAATGTTATGATTTTGAAGAAGCTTTCTTTGTGCTGTTAAAATTTGGAAATGCTATTTTTTATCACAAAATAAGCAATATTGTAATGAATTCAGTAAAGGTTATAACTTTAAATAAGTGATCTTAGATATTCACCTGAATTTTCATCTTGAACTTTCGCTAAGTTTTATAAATGTGATTAATATTCTAATTTACTTAGAATGAATTCATCAAAATCTCATGATTTTACGAATTTGCATTTCCATTAATAATTTTAAATACAGAATTAATTAAAGTAAAATAATTGAATTTTTAAGAATTTTTAAAAATTATTTATAAATTGTGAACTATAGTATACAGTACATTTAATATGCAGTGTATTAAATAAATGATGTTCAAATTAAGGGAACAGCGGACTTAAAAAAAAGAAAAAAATGAACAAAAACGAGCAATTTTATTTTTACCCTTTTATAAAGAAAATATATTTTTAAATTGAGCTAAAATAGTGTTTTAAAATTAATTGTTCAATAAAATAAATATTTGAAGAGTTAAGAAGACAAATAGTTCATCTTAATGACTTTCCTCAAAATATTTATTCAATTATGTTGAAATATTTTTAAAATGTTCTTGATGCTTTTATTTTTGAAAAAATAAATAAATGCAATATATAATTAAGATTTCCATCAAACAGTAAAGGAAAATTGAGTGTGAATTTAATCTATCGATTCTTTTTATTTAGTTCAGAAAAATAACATTTTCCTATGAAAATTCAGTAAGTGCCAAAAAATGTTTCTAAAAAATAAGCATTTGATTAAAATCATTCGTAATTTGTTTTCAAATCATTTTACCCTGGGTAGTAAAAAAAAAAATAGCAGAAATCATTTAAAATTTAATTGCCTCAAATAGTTTGAAATTTTTAAAAATTATATATCTTTTAATATTTAAAAAATAATATATTTTATTCTAAAACGTTTTTTAAGAACTTTGACATATTTATGTTTTAACACAAACACTTAAAAAAATTTCGTTACCCAGATTGAATTATTGCCAAAAGTGTCTAATTGAGACACTGTACCCTTAATATATTTATTCTTGAAATTGATAATTAATGATGGAAGATACTTTTCCCGTTTTTTATTTATAATAGATAATTTTCTCAGTAAAGGTATTTTATTTGATTAATTTCATTATGAATGTACTCCTTTTCCATCTCACAAGTAAGTATACTGTTTTCAGTCTCTGCTGTGTTAGTTAAACGCTCTATTATATTAATGATTTTAAGGTACCACTGCATTTTAGAGATATGAGTGCAGTTCAAACGTTATAAGATTTGTAGTCAAGTACAGCACTGTATGGAAATAGATATTGAAACAAACGGGAACTGGAAAACATAAATGATCCCATATTACTGTCATGTCTAGAGTCTTAGTTCAATAATAATCCTTAAAACTGTATCATTTATGGCAATGTAGAGATTATAGAATCGCTGGTTAAATTTTCTAAGTAGAACTATTTATCATTGGCTATTCCTGTTTGGTCTGGTTTTATACCACTAAGACCATGCTTGATTATTTTAATTTACATTTATCGTCAACAAATAAAAGCAGCTTTCAAAGAACTCTTCTGAATAGAAACCAATACGAATTCAAAGAAATTAACTAAATAGAAAAATGATATTAATAATCTTGACAATAAAAGATCAACGAATGGGCAAAAATCTAGTGTTGTATGAATATTTTAATATATGAAAATGAATGTGTTCTTCCTAACGTCTCACAGATCTCATAAGGAAGAGTAAGAAATTCTTAATGAATATTAAAATAATTGTAATTAGAAAAGGAATATGGTGCAATGTGACATGTAATGTGGATTATGCAAGATTTATCTACTAATATGGGTTTATCGATGAACAAACATGACAATTTGAATTCCAGTCAATGACTTGCATTGAGGAACCGGGCATCTTGAAATATTTTATGAAATGGAATGTGATTCATTTAGGTTATCTTGATCTCATGCTTTCTGCCAGTGAAAACATGAGAGGAGTAATCAAAGCTTTTGTATCGAAGCATACAATATTTAATTGCAGAAGTAGAATATTGACAAAAGTTAATTTCCTCACGTGAAGCAGCATAAATACAGTTACTGGCCATTTCGAGAGCATATTTCAGGAAAAAGTAAAGAGAAGTATTTGTGAATTTTGCCAATGAATATTAGAATTGAATAATTCCAATTTCGAATAGTTATTATTTTAGTGGAATAGGATGACTAACTGCAGACTTTGCTTTCAAGTTAAAGTTTGCTACAAGATGAAAATGGATGCATGAGTATTCTTATTTTCTTCGGAAGAATTATACTTTGCTCTACAGCACCAGTCATACAATTAATATTTGTAGTTACACATGATTATAATCGCGCTTAAAAGTAAAGCAAATTTAAGAACTAAATTCGTGATCGTATCTTTGAATTATCAGTCAATGCTTATTCCAATGATATAAACACAAAACAAAAAAGAATATTAAGGACAATCATGACAAGAAAGAATAGCAGAAAAATCTGACAAATACTGCATAAAAGATTATGAAACGAAATTTTAAACTAAATGTCAACTTTTCCCACCTAGATATATATATTTTAATTAAGAGTTTGAACTTTTGATAAAAACCTTTTGGACTTCTTCTTCCTGCATACTACCTACCATCCCGCCAACACTGAAATCTTTTGGACTACTGGCTGGTTGATGATTGCAAAAATCTTGTTGAATGTGATCTACAGTTTTATCAGGATCGAAGTGATGAAATAATCCATATCTATATTATCATTATCTTCAGACATAAGTTTCTGTTACCATCGATTCTGATGATGAATTTACTGAAACTGTAAATTATATTCTTCTTTGTAAGTCATTTGAAGCACTAAAATATTTATTCCGGTCAATAATCTTAGACTGATACTGTATTTTCACTTGACTGAATACCACTTGTTAGTTGGAATTTTTCTTTCAAGGTCGAAGTGTAAACTTCAAGGACTACAAGTCTTATAACTTCTTATAATGTTTGAACTGCACTCATTTTCCATCTCACAAGTATACTGTTTTCAGTCACTGCTGGGTTAGCTAAACGCTCTATAATATTAATGATTTTAGGGTACCACTCCACTTTAGAGATATAATAGGCGATTGCAAATCTTATGGTGTACGGAATAAAATCATGATAAGACAAATTGTGTTTTAAGTCTAAAGAACTGCCCAATGTTTCTTCGTTTTCATTTCCGAATTGTTCACTCTTCGAATATCAGTGAGAACAACTTCCCCAAATATTGTAATTTTGTTACATCTTTGTTATTTTGAAATATTAAATTAATGTCGATATTCTTTATCGAAAGACTTTGTCAAAAAAAGTAAACACCAGATAACTTCATCAAAGAAGATAAAAGGAAATACCAAATAAAACATAAATTTTTATAGACACTTTTTGTTTTTTATATTATATCTTATTAAGAAATATAATATGTTAGAAATGTATTTCTATTTAGCAGTTTATTAAAGAATAACTATGATAAACTTAAGTAAGGAAACTACTTTGATGTAATAAAAAATTAAAAATACTTTGGATTATCTATTAGGACATAATTTTTCTTTATGTATTACGATTTCATTTTGAATTATGTATGTATGCAGTTTTATGTTTTCATTTTTTATGCGCAGTGATTTGCATTGAAGACACTTGTCATTTTCCCTTCAGATGGCTTAGAGTTTATCATTTTTGATTGAATTAAATAAAATCATAGTTATTAAAATGAAATATTTCTAAAAAATAAATGGTATTTATGAAGAAAGTCACTTTTATTCTGAATTTAGTTGTGTTGATTACTGCAGGATGCGATATCATCACATAAAAATAATTGAGTTAAAGGTGTTGAGCAAGATAAGGCAGTTACTGCGAAGTAAAGATAATATTTCTTTCTTTTTACCACTTTGATAGAATAAGCAATGCAGTAGTTATCGCATTAAGATGCATTCATTAATTTTTTTAAAGTACAACCTTTGTTTTCTATACTTATTTCCGTTGCTTTAATATCGACTGATGTATTGTAATCAAGTCTTCACATACAAATTGGTTTATCTTTCTACTTGATTTACCTTTGGACTGACACAGTTTTCCTGCAAAATACGATTTCGAATTTTTTTTGTTCAAATTCACTTTTCTTCAGATATCAAGGAATGTCTTGATTGGATTTTTCTTTTCTTTGGACTTGCAGAAATTTAATTGAATCGCGATGAAAACGTTCCATGCTTTAAATTTATGATAAAAAGCCAATTTTGTGCAAATTTATGATTTAAAAAAATTCAATACTCTTTTTATTTTTCTTTCTGAAACCCTTAAAAATGTGTGTTCTTATGATTTTTTTTGAGAAGTTACATTGATTTATATATTTGCATTTAGGAAATTTTTTGTTATTCCACATTTTCAAATGTTCAACTGAATTTTAATCGCTAGTAGAATTTCTTTCGAAACCTCATATATTAACATCTAATGTATGTCTTTCATTTAAATTTCGTATAATAACGTATTAATATGTTCTGTAGTTCCCAAAATAGAGAATAACTAATTTACAAATAGAATTTGTTTTTTTATCCAGGAACTAAATGATGTATGTCATAAGGTATCTGCAAAATTTTAAGAATATTTTTTGGTAAACTTCTAAAATTGAACTTCTATACAATTTAAAATAATTTTAATTTAACTTTAATAATGAATGCATTTATAATTTCTTATTATTGGCGTAATGTATAAATATATGGCAAATCGCGCCTCAAATTTTTCCTTCAGGCATGATGAGAAGCGCGAGTTGGAGGTGTAAACACTTAAAAAAGATTTTGTGATTTGTTTTAAGAAAAAATATGTATTATATTGTATTGAAAGGACTATTTTGTAATTACGTAGGTATAAGAATAGATCTTTCAGAACATTTTCGTGAGTAATTGGAAAATGTTTGTGATTCTTGGCACTTAAACATGCAATACTTTTGGAGGAAAACAATCATTTAGTAGTTTAATAAATGCACTTGTTCAACTTCAAGATTATTTCTCAGCTAATATTTTCTCTAAGTGATGCATTAAAAATTCCTATTTTGCCTTAAACATTAAAATCTGATATACGTTTTTATAATTAAATATTAAAATGCTATTATATTGAATATGCTGAAATCAGTTTCATTTTAACATTAAAACCTGAAAAATTTTAACCGTTTCTTAATATATCGGAGAATTTTAGAAACGATGAAACTTAGAATCCAACATATAATGCAAATAAATTGTTGCATGAAAAAAAAATTTAAAGGAGAAATGATTATCCCGAAATTCGAAATAACAGCAGTAATGCAAGACCCCACCTCTTATTTCGTTGTGAAGATATTTATGTTTTGGCTGCATTGTTAAAATAAAAATGATACTCTATAGTACAGCAACTAACAATTACTACTATTAGTTCCCTGGCTATTTTTACGTCTGAATTTCCTTCCGTCATAGTTCGGTCTTTTATTTACATACCACTTATGGAAGGAATTCACATACCACTTATAAATTTCCTGTGTTTTATTATTATTTCTTTTATTCTTGTGTTATAAGCGTTTTTTCTTATTTGTTTTATCTTAAAACCTCAATTCTTGGAAATTTCGAGTCACAAGGACTTTATTTGCTAGAACAATTGTCTAGCCCCTGACAAACAAAAAATTCATGGTTAGAATATTTGCCTGAAGGCGATCTTTGATAAAATTTTCATGTCGAATTTACATTTTCTTCCTTTTTTTCTATTTTCAAACGCTATAATTTTCAAGCATTTTTTTCTGGGGATAAGCTGAATGTAATCTTTTTTTTAATATTATTCCTCTTATTGTAGTGTTTTGCTAAGAAATATTTCGGAGAATTTTGGTTTTTTTAAACTATTTTCGTTTTTTTTTATTAGTTTCTTCTTAACTTATTTTTGGATTTTCTTTGATCTTGTATTATTATTTTTATTAATAAAGAAATTATGTATAAGATAAAAAATATGATTATTATAACATTTTCCTGACTAGAATTTCTTATATTTAATATGTATATTTTCTATTTCGAATTTCGACTATGAATGCATTCACCGGAGTTACTTATGAGAGGAGTTGTTTCTAAGGTTGAGTTAAATGAGCAATAATTATTTTATTCAAACACATCCTCTGCAATACCTCTCAATCAGTAAATCCGTACTCGATGAAAGTAAAGCATATAGATATTTAACATATCATCAACGATATTCAACATCTAACTGCAAAAAATGCAGAAGAATTTTGATGAAATCTTTGGATGATGCACATAATAAACAAATTATAGAAACTAAAAATGAATTAGATGTAATAATATTTCTAATCAATGTTTCATAGCCACAAGAATGTATGAAGTTTTTTGAAAAATTATGAGTTTATTGCACATGCCAAAAAGTATATAAAGATTTTTTTTATGATTAAAACATTTTATAATATTGCTAAGAAAAATTATGAGTTTATTGCACATGCCAAAAAGTATATAAAGATTTTTTTATGATTAAAACATTTTATAATATTGCTAATAAATATTTTAATTTTCAAGAGTTTAAAAATATTCCAATTGATTTTCATATAAAAACTTTAAAACGTCTAAAAATGTCTAAAATATCTAAAATTTAAATTTTATGTCTTTGTAAGTATTCTTGTAAAATTTTTATTCAACTAAATCACTATTAGTTCAGAAACATATTTTTCCATAAATTAGCTTATTTTCAAAAAACGCCATCTATCAAAATAAATATCTCAACATTTCAAAAATATGTCTGTTAAATTACCCTCTATTTTCTCTCACTTCATAGCATCGTTTCGTTTGTAGGAATAATAAATATATCCAAGAAAAATATTGCTAGATAGGCATCTTAAACATCCTGATACGTAATGACTTAGTTTTTCACTCATTCATCAGTCCACTCTATTCATCACCCTCAAAAAAAAAAAAGATTCATCAACCAGCTTGTTACCCAAATTCTTGAAAAATGATTATGCATGTTAGAACTAAATTTAACCTCATTTTCTGCCTGTCGTTGAAGAAATCAAGAAATAGCTGCATTCCACGAATGTATTTTTAATTGGCTTACTAAAGAAAAATTGGCTTTAAATACTTATGTAGATATAATTTTGAGTAAATAACTTTTCTAAAATAAATTTTGCTTTAAAACACGTGTATCTTTTCTATTCTGTAGATACAATTCTTGAATTTCATTTCTGCAAATCTTAGAGCATACCGTGAATATACGAGGGTGTTCTGAAAAAGTCTACTAGGTAAAGGAAAAATGCTCTATTGACAAGAGACCCAGGATAAAAATGGTAATTAAGAGACATATGCAGCGGTCTCTTCTCTATTTAATCACCAAACTTGTTGCGGCATTTATTAAACCGCGGGACCAATTTGTTTAATAATCAGATCCGTGGCTACTAATTCAGTTCTGGGCCCTTTTCTGAACATACCGTCTGTTATGAACCTTCTTTTGGATGTGAGTTTCTTTAACGCCGAGAACGGAAATATTCATGGGGAGCTAAATCGGAGTTGTATGGAGAATGCCTCTAGACTTCCCACCTAAATGTTTCTAGCAAGTTCTCTGACCATTTCTAAAGAAAGGAACTGTTTCTCCACTTGTTTTTTACTCATTGCTTTGGCAACGTACATTTCAATGATTTGGCTGTGAATACCCAATGGGGCACATTCTTGCTAATAGAAACCGTATCATGGCTTGCACGTCTGAGCGGAACCACTTTTCTAGACGTCTTGAAATTGCTGTTGCTGTTTCAGTTCTCAGTACTAACATTATCTGCTCCAACGACCGGTCCAAGACAACCCAGAGTGGTGCTATCTGGCTCCTATATGGGTAACAATATACCCATCCGTCAATTCTACTTTCCAAATATTGCTACTTGTACACTTTTTTATGTATCACCCCATCGTATGTGATACACATCTATTATATAATAATAATTTCGAACATTAAAATTTATAATAAAATGGAAATATAACATTATATAAACATAAAAATAAATTAAATGGTATAATTTTATAAAAATACTACAATGAAGTTTTTAATAACATCAATTATTTTAATAATCTTTAATGCATTTTGTCTTTGTAGTTTTGAAATATGTCGTATCCTAATTATCTTGACTTGTTATTCAACATTTGTAAGGAGCACTGGGAACATTAGCTTCTAATGTTTTGATAGCACGAACTTGTAGAGCAATATATGTCTCCAAAAGATAAAGAAAATAGAAAGGAATAATATAGGGATATCGTGCAGCCTTTAATGTTCTCAAAGCCTTTCAATCCATTTGGAGGTAGTGCTTTAGCGCAGGAAGAAACAACTTTTAAATCATAGTGAGAGAGTGCTTTATGATTTTGGCTCCCATGATGTAACGAGGTTTACGCTTATTTTGAACAGAAAACATTGATTTGATTATATAAAATCACGAAATGTATTACATCTCTTCTCGCTTCAGTGCAAATTCAAGAAAAATTGATTTTCCTTCAATTGCTTTTGTTAAGTAGTACCTCTGTCCATTTAATTATAGAAAAAATTCTAAGAAAAAGATAATCATAAAATTTGGTATTTATATTATTTGGTGTTAATTTTTTAATAAAGGGAAAAATTTTGATAAATCAATTTTTTTCTCGTGAATTTTTAATAAATATAATAATCTAATAATAATAAAATCTGTTAAATCCATCATTTCCACTGGAATGTGTTTTTCTTCCTTTATTGGGGAATGCATCCTGTTTTTACCCCGTTTAACCATTGAAATAAATTCTATATAGTATCAGACTCTAGTTTTGCGTTTTGGCCAACAGATGTCATTAATTGCCCACTAAATTGAAGGCACATGTATTACCACTGAAACTTTACTTTTTTTCCACATTTTCCTGCTAGAAAACTTTGAGCGATTGAAAGACAGTATATTTCTGATGACTTATCAGATTCTGAAAGCAACTTTAGTTTTGTTAGTGATAGTGATATATATTTTTCTGACTGCTCCTCACATAGGAATGACTCTGATCATTATTCAATAATTAGAGTCATTATTACAAAGCTTAAAGAAGTGTTGCAAAATTGATACGAAGAATATTCCTTCAATTTTATACATTTTACATTTTCATACTATACAATAAATATAAATTAACTGAAATTTATTTTAAATTATTTTGTCGATAACTTCTGAAATTGGTTTTTCTCGCTACTTAGTTTTTCATAAAAGTCTATGTAAAAATCTCTAGAAAGAAAAAATTCATTTTTAAATTCTCTAATATATGTAGAGTTTTAAAATATGCAAAAAAAACGATGTTGGTCCACAAATTGAGCAGTCAGAGGATTAATGACGCATAGATAAAATTATCAAATGCTTAATAAATGATACTAATTCGATTAAATCATAATTTAAGTATTTTTCCTATGAAAAGACATAATCGGAGCGTGATGATGAGAAAACGAATGTATGTGATCATCTGCTTTCAATACGGATTAAAGCATAATGATTGCACCTATGGCTAGAGGATAATATCTGCATGAAAAATTGGCATTGGATAAACGATACTTAATGTAATTCTTGAAATAAACAGCATCATATATCGCTTTGGTTCTAGAAATATAAACAAACATATTTTTTTTATTGTTATCAACAAAATACTTTGAAAACAAAATGAATGCCATGAAATAAGCAACGATATCTATCACACTGATTGATAAAATTTTGTATAAAATATTTTTTGTAATTAAAATTTAATTTTTTAAAAATCAGATGTTGTTTTCAAAATGATAAAGTTAAAATTATTGGAGCTATAGAAATTTATAAAAGCTATCTGATTTTCAAAAGAAATAAAACACCTAGAGAAATTAAAATAATTGTTAATACCCATATTTTAAAAGTAGGTCAATTCGACTAGTAGAAAACAATATCTTGTCCCTATTACATTAATCTCAATAATGTCAACTTTTTATGCATTTATTTGTGAATGTATGAAGCTAAAAATTTAGTTTAGTCTTCTTTAAAACCCGTCTTGTGTCGTATTTGCTTAAATTTCTAAAAATATAGTTCATAATTTCAGTTTCCAGAGATTGATTTTGTCGAAAAAAGTTTCGCATTTATAACTTGAATAAAATACATTGAAACAGCATCCCAATGTTTTATTTCTATAATCTATATTCTAAATTACTACAAAACTAATTCAAAGAAATCGTAAGTTATGTGCTGAATTCCAAGAAAATTTATGACTTCAAATTTTAAAAATGCTCTTAAAATGTCATTGGAAAATACATTAATCTCACAAATATCAATTGAGTCCTTTTTCATAGATGAAAAATCATTAATGAAGTATATTTATCAATAGCAAATAATATATTGCAGTTCACATTTTCCAATTTAAAATGCGAAGAAGTTACTTTTCCACAATATTTTTTTAACAATCGCTTATCAATATTAATCGCTTCATGAGTTTAAATTATTCGTTTTAAGTATTTGATTAATATCATTTTTTAAAAATTAGGCATCATTCATTTGCTGCTAAAGATTTTAGAGTAAAATATATAAATTGATTAAATTTCACTTAAAACTATATTTAATTCATATATTTAAATTAATTTATTATTTACTTTTATATTCATTATATAAAAGTAATCATTTTCTTTTAAAATAGTTTTAAAATATTTAATTTTAAATTATTGCATAAAAAAATAATACTCCTAATATTGAACGCCAAAATAAGAAATATACAATCTGAATAAATGAAAAAAAAAAAGTTAAAAAAAATATTAGAATTATAAGAGAAACAAAAATTCAATGTTTTACTACTTGTAATGACAATAATAATACGCACGCATCTTCGCACTGTATTCTCCTTTTCTGACAACTTAATCCATAGATTTTTTTATACATTTAGAATATTTCATTTAGTTTAAATTTATAAAAATTATTATTTTATTTCTGTTTTCTATTATTTTATTGCTCCTTATATTTCATCTAACACTTTTGGCGATCTATTGGTTTGCTGAGATTAAAATTACAAAAAACTTCAATTGATTCCTGCTCAAAACATTTTTAAAATTTTAATAGACACAGAACTGAAATTTATTCAAAATCTTAAGTAGTTCTATCTTTTACCCTTAACATTTCCTTAATTTCAAACGTATATATTTATGCAGCATACTATATATATATATATATATATATATATAACCTTCCACCATCGTTTGATTCTGAATGTAAATTTTTATTTTAAATACAAAAAACAATATTTAAAAAAATGTCGAAGCATATCTATTGAAAAAAACTACTGAAGCATATCTACTGAAAAAAGTACTGTAAAAAAATCTTAATATGGAAAAGCATGCCGAATCTTGATATCCTCAAATATTCATTTCTCCAAATCTTCATATTGTTGCAACCTATAATTTTGCTTCGACGCACGAATAGTCACATCTTAAGGATGACCGTTCTAAGATCAGCCCTTTTGCGTGCTGAGCGGTTGCCACTTCAGTGATCTCAAAGCTTGCCGACTTCAGTGACAAAATTGGTAATGCTGGAAACTTTAAGAATTCTAAAGATTCATCCAACAGGAGCTGAGATACCACCAGAACCTTCTCAATACGCTTCCCGGGAACTATAAAGGACCGGCAGTCTCAAGCGGCTGGGTGAATTGAACCAGAAGTGGAACCGTAGTTAAGAAACAAGTCTTCGACTGGATAGAGAAGCAGCGGTGGAGGACCAATGTTGTGTGAACTCAAACAATTATTGAATCAAGATATCTGCCATGTCCTGTTGTTTTATGTGAAAACATCGTCAAGTTGTGTGCGAAGTTGCCAGTCGTGCGGTAGTTATAAAGTTAAAGCAGAGGACAGTGAGAAGTTTCACCCGTCTGGAGAGACCATAGTGCGAAACTTCGAGAATCATCTCTTCTGTTTGATTCTGCCTGGCCGCTTTCTCCGCCATGGTCGATTACTACTTGAGAGCTGGCAACTGTTCGCTGTATTATGCTAAGATGTGCTGCCCCGTGTTCGTCTCGGCTGTGTGTATTTGTGCATTCGTCATCATGTTTAAATAAATGTCGGAGTTGTTTTCTACTGAGACCTGCTGATTGTGTTCTCATACCAATACACGGGGGAATCCATAATAATATCAGAATGTTAGCGTAATTTTAATTAAGGTTTAAAAAAAATCCTTCTTGGTATACTTTTTATCCTACAAAGTAAACATGTATATAATAAGTGATGTATCTCTAGATCAAATGCTCTGTACTGTAGAGATTAACAAACACATGCACTCACACTCACACATTCATTCATATACGCAAACACATATTCATTTGATTATCAGCCTTGGAGTAATTCTAGACGTTGGTTGGCATCAGATGGTATATATTTTTTAAGATGGTAGACGAAAAGATCTAAAAGAGCAATTTTTAAACATAGTATTTCTTTTTTTTTTATGTCAGTCAATTTTAATGATTGCTTCGAAGACTGATTGATGTAACATTCTTAAAATTCTCGTAAATATATTTTCTTAACTATGACTCACAGAGCAAAGTATGTAAACATCTAACAGTTATTCCTCAATGCATTTTTTGTTTCAAGTTACATAAAATGTAATTATTATTATTATTGTAATTATTTAGACCAAGTTTACATAGATTACAATATGTACATCAATTACTAATGATTTACAAATTATCATTTGGCATTATCAATTACCATTTGGCACGAATTTGAATGCTTATCCTTAATAAATTCAAACTTCTTTAGCATGTTGAAGTTTTGGTACATGTTGCATAAATGTTGACTTATTAAATTAATGATATACTTATTGCAAACAATTATAGAAACCTTTGCCTTGTATTTATATTTCAGAAAACATAGCATTTAATATTTATTTAATTTCATCCAATCACTTTTTTTTCATTTGTTTTAAAATTGTGTTTTGTCTGAAATATATTGTTGAAAAATATGGTTAAAAATTTCTTTAAAAATTTGTTAAAAATAGAAATTTAATTTATATGTTAAAACACTGATACCATTAGAAAGTTATTTTTTTAATCTTTAACTTGATGTACAAATCAGCTTTGTGCAGTAATATTTTCGGAAGTTATAGCAGAAAAACGTCGAAATTTCGTTTAGTTTTTAATTAATTCAAACTCTAATTAAAAATTCAAAAAAAGGGCTCTTAGTTGCCCATTCCCGACCTCCAAGGTATACATGTACCAAAATTGGTAGCTGTAAGTCCAACAGTCTGGCCTGTAGAAGGCCAACACACACACGCACTGAGCGTTATTACAAGTCTAGATAAAGATGAAACTTTCGAATTGTTATACATCATTGTGTTTTCAAGATCAATGTACTATTTTCATATTTTAAATAATTTTAATTATTATCCAATTTAGCATTTGAATTCTTAGTAAAAAAGGTAATATTATTAAATTTTGATGTAATTTAATTGGTGATACATTATAACGAATTGGAGAAAAAATTATTTCAAAATTCTATAATATTCAAATAAGTAATTGTAAGTTAAAGAACAAATCGTCAATAATTGAAATAAAAAAATTGCTTTATACCACACATTAAAAATACGCTTTTACACCTTACTTTATTAACTTCATTTACCTGTTAATAGAATTCTGATAGATACATGAATTTGGTATACAATACTTGGAAAAAATATTTTCTTGTTTAATATTTAAATTAATGAAATATTTTTTCACATAAAAATAATGCACTCTCCTGCAGCTTCATTGTAAATGCATTTAACAATTTCAAAAAAGTATAGGTGATGTGAATTTTTTAAATGAAATATCTTAATTAATAATTTTTGATAAATAAATTTAGACAGATACGTATGGAAATTCGTTAAATATACATATAACTATTTACGTTTGATTATTACTTTATAATAACATGAAATTATTTATATTTCTGAAGGTGTTGTATGATTTTTACTATATTATTTATATTTTTCTGTTATTTTACATGACCCTATTTATAGTAATTCAGTATAAATCAACAAAATTTCACAACTGGATTTTGATAACTGTACTAATTATGATTTGTTCAGACATTCCACAATCAGACTTTTTTGTACGAGATTATAGAAGCCGATGTGATTGCGGTTACTTTTAATGTTATTGCTGAGTTGTGGTGTCTTGAAGCCAACATATGCACACAGAACCATTCCAGCGCGCTTTTACATACACACATATGTATTCATATACAAGCACGTGCTTGCGTATACACATATACAAATGCATACATATACTTAATATATGTTTATAATGGATTTTTTTGCTTTCTTGTCAAGAATCTAGAAAGCGGACGTACTTTACATGTATATAATGAATGAATTGAGACGATCCATATATCTTCAATTACTTTTAGCACCTGCAATGACTTAGAATTTTTTTGAAAATCTATTATTTTAAAAAATGAATGTTTTTACTAAAATTTCGAAGAAAACGTCTCTAGTTCTCAGTAAACTAAATTCCTATTTGTAAAAAAAAATAAAATTCTCTCTCTCTATTTATTTCCTAAGTTAGGCTAATAGTTCCGTTTAGTTCTCTTCTTGGTAGATATCTCAGATATATTTTGGAAAGAATCTCTAAGTTTGAATAATGACTATTGAGGGGACAAAGATGAAATCAAATAGCAACTCCGAACATTTCTTCTTCATTAGCAGGAGGCAATGCGATATTTGACAGGATTTAAAATGCAACATGAGAACATATACTCGCTGTGGAAGCTTGTTTGAAAATGTACACCCGTCCAGCTACGAAGCTGAACTCAGAAATTATTTTGGACTTTAGAGCTGAACTCAGAAACTATTTGGAAAAACTGCCTCTACCAGTTAAGATATTTTGAGAGTAACTAAGAAATTTGTGAAGGGTAGCGAAAAACAATTCATTACCCTATTATGCCGACGACTAAACATCATCCCAACTTATTCAAAAACTGTCAATTCAGATTGTATAGGTGAAAGAATTAAGGTTTGTTAAGATAAAAGCCCTTAACAATGGATATTTTCTTTATCCTTTCATCTTTCTTGCTTATGACAGTTTTCCACCGCCCAACTTTTCACTTTGTTTGACACCGAATGAAGTTGATGGACAGCATCTTAAGCTTTATATTTCTGTCATTTTTTATTAAGTATTTAAAATATTGAAATTTCAGTATACTGGGACGTCTTTAGTTAAAAGTTGTATGCACTTGAATACATTTATTAACTAATAATTATATTATGGATGGTTTATTACTCAATGCATCGTAAGCATATGGAAATTATTATAATCTTTTGGAAAGTAATTGGAGTAAAATTTTTTATTGATGTATATAATCTCAATATGAATATGCATCCAAGTATGATTTACACTTTACTAGTTCTTTAAAATTAATAAGAAAAAGAGAAAAAAAAGCAAAATTTACAAAATATATAGAACTTTAGTATAACATTTTAAAATTACACAAACATTTCAAAAATACAAATTTATTGATTATGTTTTTGTGGAAAAACATCAAGGACTGAAAAGATTTTAATATAGAAACTATGCTAGAAGTATAGTATTTAATATCAAAATTGAATTCTATATTTAAAGTTCAGACCTTACGTCAATAATTGGCGCTCAGGGAGAAAAATATATTTACTTTCTCCTGTTTCTATAACGCTGTTTCATCTTATTCAAATATATGTCTAAATATCTAAGCACAAATGGGGCCTTTAATAAAATGTAAAGCCGGAGTCCCGGCCTAGGGTTAGAGCGTTCTCCTCGAGATTTGGTAGTCCTGCGTTCGAAACCTCTTTCAAACGTGGTTGTTCTCTATCCTGTGTTCTGTGTGTGAATGAATTCCCCTGTAAAAAGAGGTTTTGCAAGTGAGTGTGTATGTGTGTGCCATCTTCATATGAAGTAGGTCAGACTTTTGCTCTAGGATACTCATGGGTCTTTACCCCCAGAGGCTACTTCTAAGAAACCTGGCTTAAAATAGGAACATGACAACAATGGCAATAAAATATGTATGTACGCAAGCCAGAGTAACTGTGAATTAGTAAAATTTGTAAGTTCAGAAGAATTGCAGTTTCTTATCTTTGAGCAGGCATAAGTACCTCCTTCCTACCTACCCAAAGGGCGAAAGGAAATTTTCTTTTGCATCCTTTAAATTCAAAACACTGTCTCAAATGATCATGGTAGTAACACTTCCTTCAGTATGCTGACTATGCTGAATTTATTGAGGCAGGTTAAAGCTCCCCTAGCTGTGGAATAAGGTTGATGCAAAACTATAGGTGACAGGTCATCACGTACAATTAGAAAAAATAAGCTTTACCATAATAAAAAGACAAAGAAAAGTTTTATATTATTTTTTATCTGCAAAATTCATGGATATATTTGTTCAATTTTTTTGAAAAGGGCTCAGGCATCCCAGAAAGTGACATTGTAAGTCTAGCAATATTGTAAACCTGCATTCCAGTCCATCACGATCGATCCAGTATTTTCTAGATGTAACGATTAAGTGTTGAGAAGTTTCAATGATAAAGTGTGCAGACGTTCCACCATGCAGGGGTGGAATTTAGTGGTTAAACAACAGAAGGACAAGTTCTCAAGAAAGTTCCAGCTGATCTTTTGTAGAGATCCTTATCCTTATTAGATAACACCCATTAACTGGTAACATTGATTTGAATCTTGGCAATTTTTGGTTGTAAGGCAAATCAGGTTCACTTGAAAACGTTGTGCCTCACGGACACGTTTCTGACATTCCTACTTCAAAAGATCAAATAACGTTACATGTCAAATGAAAAAATGCTGATGTGATGGTAGTTACCTTAAGTATCACGTAATTATTGTAACATCAAGTTGATATTCACCTTGAGTCAAATTTGTAAGTTTCTTTAACCCTCCGGGCGCCCAGTTATTCTGAGTTGGCTTGTCAAAAATTTCCCTCCATCCGTCAATAGGTTGCTTCAAAAAAATATCAGCTTCACACGAGACAGTGTCCGAAAAATAAACGAGCATTTTTCACTTCCCCTCTTTCTCAGCTGCGGGGTTCCCATTAACCCAGTGGGGAGACTGGTTTGCAATCTATCTGGTTATCTTATCTTACTGATGACCACTTCCCTCCCCTCCATTCTTCACTCACCAACTTTTTTTTCGTATTAGCAATATGTAAATTCGAACTAAACGGCGATATGAATTCACATCTTTGAAAGGGAGAAATATTTTGCATAGAGGTCTTAAATTTGTGAACTAATTTTTTTTTATATAATTAGATTGACTATCTCATATCTGTATTATTCCAACATTTTTACAAAAGACACTATGCTATTAATTGTTTTTTTTCTTAAAAGTATATATATATAAAAGAAGAAAGGCATTTAGAAACATAAAAATGCTGATGACATGCTACACATTTAAATTTTTTCTGCACATAATATAAGTAATATTTAATGTGAATAAATATTCTTTTTTCCGAGTGAATATAATTTTCAAAATTTGTGTTTCCAAAAATTTATTTTTAGACACGTAATTTAAGATATCTTTTTCACTGAGAGGTGAAAAATTTACATCTTAATTAAAACATCACACCAATTAATGTCGTTGCTCTTTCATAGAGAAGCATATGATTCGATAATTCTTTGACAAACTTTACAAAGCTGCATTTTAAAGCTTTTGGAATTTACATAAATGTTGGAAAATATCACTTAAGGTGTTCTTGCATTTAATATTAATAGGAAATTTTTGTTTCTAACTCAAAATGAAAGACAATTTTCAAAAGATATTGAAAGAAAAGAAAAGAAATTTTTCACTAATTTTTTTTTTGAAAATTTCCAATTGATGAAATCAGTTTTTAGTGAGATATGAAGCGATATTAATTGCAATTGACTCACAGTAGTAGCCGTAATTTATTTTATATGTAAAGGTCTTATAGCCTTAGTTGTCTAAATATTTGTATGAAATCAAAACGCCTTTGTAAAAAATAATAAATTGTGATTTTTTAAAAATATAATTAAAAAAAATCATTTAATATATTTCTACCTGTTATGAATAAAAAGTTATTTGTCAAGTTTAGTACAGTTTTGTTGTTAAATCAAATATCACTTTTGGCAAGAAAACACTTTTCAGCGCTTCAGCACAATACGTCTTAGAATCTATCTTTGAAAATATCAGAGTTAACAAACAGGCACATTTTTTTAAAAATTCTGAATTACAGAATATGCAAGCGTATGAATCGAACGTTCCAAATTAAGTAATATCGTACTTGTCATATTCCTAAATGATATCAAAGCAAAACAGAATATAAACCGAAATTAAGGCTATTGGAGATGATAACAAGAGCATGTTTGTAGCAACTAAGCAACTTTCAAAATTAATTTTACTAATATTCAACTAAAATATTTGGGTTGATTCTTCAAACAATTTTTTTAATGTTTTTCTAATTCAAAGAATCTGATCTTGAAGAAATTAAAGTGCCTTTTTGAGACTAAGTTTTTCATATTTAAATACTATTTGTTTAATTTATATATTGTTCAAAAATCTACAGCTTATTTGAGTGATTTATTAATAACGTACTGAATGCAGAAATAATATAGTGATTAATGTATAGAATATATACATTAATCACTAACAGAATCAGGTATAAATCCGAAATTAAATTCAATAAAGTAGTGAAAACTTAATTTGCATTGAGCATTTTATTTCTATTTTCAAGCTAATGTTCATTTGATTATATTCATTGCGCTGACGATTCCTATTTCTTCATGACACTCCAGAATGAGTCATTAAAACGCAAGATTTTTTTTCTTTTCAAAATTTAATCTTTGCAAATATTTTGAAACTATTAGTATGATATCATTTGAAATTGTAGAAACATTTTTAAATAGTTTTAGAAAATTATTATTTCAAATTGGGATTTGTTGCAATGTATATAAAGTATCTCATATGTCACATTTAAAAAATAGTTTCCTAAATATTTTAAAGTGCTCATTAAAATATTCATTCATTCATCATCAAAGTCTTAATGATGTCGTTATTCTTGATTTCATCAATTATGGCATATCATGTGAAAGATTCTTACATCATGTTATTCAAATAAGCCATTAAAAAGTTCTTAAAAATTTTAACTGAAGTTACTGTTTAAACAAAGCAGATACTTTTTCTCAACGTGAAGAAAGTAACGCCGGAAAGTTACGGTAAAATAACAAAATTGATTTCAATTTCATTTCTATAAAAAAGAATTGTTACAAATTACTTCTAAAATTCTGAATTGTTTTTAAAACCTGAATAAAAATTGTCCCGAAAACGAAAATTTTGTCTAAGGAAAGTTAATCTTTTGAATTTTAATGTGACACAACAATTGCCAATAATCTTTTCTGCTTGATTAAATTTAAATTAAGATTTAATAAATAAGAAAGAAGAAATTTAAAAAAGATTCTAATTAGTGATTATCTATTGGTCAGGAAGTAATTATGTACCAAATTTTATAAATCCAGGACCAGCTGTTTATATTAATTTTCCGTTTATTTTGTTTTCTAGCTGTTTTCTAATTAATTTTTTTGTGATTATCGTTTCTCGCGATTTACAAAAAAAAAAAAAAAGAATTTTACAATATGGCTATTATAAATATATTATAACTTTTGATTCGGAACCTATAATATAAATTTACATTACTGCGAATTAAATAAAATAAAACACAAAAAATAAATTAATTTAAACACAAATAATTAAATTAAAACATGAAATTCCTTGCAAGTCTTTATGCCGTATTTTTAAATAAATGAAAAAGAAAATTGAAACATTTTTACATCAAAAATCAAATTTTAACAGACAGTCTTTATTTCTTAACTGAAAATTTGTCAACGTATTCATATCATGAATTTTGAGACAAAGTAGTTAAATAAATATATAAAATAAATTATTTAAATTATTTTTATTTTTGTCATTCTTTTGAAGGCGTTAGACGTATTTTAAAATTGTTTAATAGCAACATTTTACGTAAAAATCTATTTAGAAATATTTTGCTTTACTAAGGAATGTGTTCGTAAGTTATTATTTTGGTAAGTAAAATTTAGTGAGAAGATTTTTTTTCTCATAAGTTTCTAAAAACCACATGAAATATACTTCCTACTTAAATCATTTAACGAAAAGGAATTCTTTTATGAGCGCTAAGTGCTTCTACTCGGTTCTCTTTAGGGGGTTATCGTAAAGTAATCTATCACTGACAAGAAGGTCATTAACGGAGGGGAACGGCACAGAAGAAAAAACACGTCTTCGCCCTTTTCGACGCTTCAATTGAAAGTAGGAAAAAACCGTTTGCGCCCGTCTCGGAAACAACTGAACAGAACGAAAAAACACGGTTACGCCCGTTTCGGAGGGTTTGTGCCTTCCAGAAAAAGACGTCTCCGCCGCTTGGAGGGTTAATAAACGCTTTTTATTGTTATTTGGTGTGTTGCTATATGCCGTTTCCATCAGCCACCATGTATTCTTTTTTCGCCCAGTATGAGCTTGCAGAGTCGGGATTTTCCCTAACGGTGGTTTTGGTGCTAATTTCTTTTAATTGATAAATCAAAATAGCATTGTTTTATATGTATAAATGCTAAATTTTGTCTTATTTCGTCCAGTATATTAAGTTCACGACCCTAATAACAGGTTCCAAACACTTCCTGTTATTTTTTGATCATTCAGTATTTTAAATGCCTTTTGTCAAAGTGATTGAAATCCACCTTTGGTTCAGAACTACAATTATAGACACGTTATACCGAATTTTATTGATTTAAGTCATTAAGTTTATAATTTATCGAATTAATATGAAAGTCAAAACAGACAGACAATCAACCATCTGGAGGATTTAAATTCAAAATTTTGTTAGAATAAACATTTTAGATGCTAAACTTTTCTGTCAAATATTATCTATATAGGTTTTTACATTTTGTGAAATTTTTGCTTCCACTTGTATTCAACCTGACATATTTCTTATTAATATATTTCGTTAACAGTTTTATAAACACTCCTAAACTACTAAAACTACTAAAATCCATTTAACAAATTTCATCCTTGAAGCTCAATGCATTTTTAAGTTACCACATTGACTAACAGCGAGATAGACAAACCTGATTCTAAGAAAGTGTTTTCGGAACTTGTGGGTGTCTGAAATGTGTAGATTAATAAAAATACTGAACTCTGATTTTTTTTTGTTGAGTTCAATTCTTTTTCTATATTTCATACATGACTAATTAAAAATGTATGATTTCAATAAACAGAAATAACAATAAATATTGGTGTTCCACGATAAAAAATTTGTGTTATAATTAAATGAAAGTGGCACAGAAAGTGCTATAAGTTGTTGAAAGAAGAACGATTTAAGTTTTAATAAAATACCATAATCGGTATAATTTGAAGTCATAGGACAATTAAAATCTCAAAAACTGTAAAGAAATACTTCAAATTATCCTTTTATTAACAAAAAAAAATGTTAATAATTACATTTTCGGTTAGAAAGCCGCAAGTTGATATTAAAAATGAAATATAAACGATTGTGAATGTTGAGCAGAAGTTATGTTTCATATTATAGTACGCATGTATAAACATGAATAAAAGAATAAATATAAATTATATGTAATATGACATTATATTATGTATCTAAAACTTCAAATTATATTCCTAACTACATGATAACAATGACATTTCCAAGAAAAGGATACCTGAAATGAGTTTCAAAGTAATTTTTTTTTTATTTAAGATATCCTCTAAGCCCTTCGAAACATTTATTTTTGTACAATAAAGAAGAAAGAGAGAAATCAAAACTATCAAGAAGAGAAGAAAGCACATCAAACTGTCAGAAGAAAGAACTTTAATTGCGTTTGAAAGAAAAATTGTGACTTTTATACTTAAGGATATTAGCCACATTTATTGTAGGAATGATGGTCCGATTCCTTGATATTACGATTTCTATTTCAACGACAGCGTTATCACAAAATAGAATGTTTCATTAAAGATTGAAACCTAACCAATAAGACTAAACCTGATGTATGAGTTTCCGTTTATTATTTTGCCAGTTTTGTTCTTTTTTTATCTTTGTAAGGCATGAGCTTTTCAATAAAGCCAACGAATATATCGAAATTCTATCGGCAGATCATTCTTGAGAATTAATTCAAGATCTCTATGATATTCTGAAAAAATGTGCATATATTTATTCATAGATTATATGATAGTTAACAAAATGCAATTTAATCGATTTGCACCCATCTAAATTTTTAAAGCGATTTTTTTCCTTTTGATGGATACTATTCGGTCATTTCATATTGCGGATAGAAGGCTTTTTAAAGCTACTTTATTAGAAATACGTACGATTTTATTCAAATGCCGTTATTAACCACTTTCAATTTTTAATAAATTCAATCTCTACTACTAATAAATATGTATAAATATATATATTTTTAATTTCTTAATCATATTAATTCATTTACTGATAAGTTTACAGTTTTCATTCTTATAAAGTAACAATCATTGGTTAGAGCATTACTTTTATGCATTTTTCATTTCAAATTCATTATAATAAGATTTCATGTGCTAAACTTTTTTTGTAAATATTTGCAAATTTTTGCACAGTTATTTTAACCGTACATAATATTATGAAATATTAACTTATTATTATATTAATCGTTCGAATATTGTTTAGTAATCAATGGTTATTTCTACTTTCTTCCATGTTTATTTAACCTTTTACAATTGATTCACTAATGTCTAGTCATAGTAATTCTTTAATGAATACTTTACATGTAACTAGTTTCTTATGCTATTTCCTTGGGGAAATGTTCCATTAATTTTTGCTTCTACCTTCTTGAAAGTTCTTGTTGAAGCAAAGGTTAGCGTATTTAACCTTATTTGCATTTATTTTATTAGTTTTCAACGTCTAAGGATTTCCGGGAACGTCGGGGAATTTGTCTGTTATCACAATGTGTATGCTTGGAATGCTCTTTATGGGAATTGCTGTCTATAAAACTCTATTTCTCTTTATTTTCATTATTGCATTTTGTAATTAATTCAAACTTTCCTTCATAGACTTGCTAATGTTGTGTTTAGTAACAAAACTATGGTAATAAACTTCTCATGTATAATTAGTTTATTTCTCTTTCAGCATAAAATAAATATTTTCTTTCCATTTTCTTTTTTTTAAGCATTCATTCATTTTCCGAATACAATAACCGAAAGTTTAAAAAAAAAATTCGTTCGAATAACAAAGAAATACAGAAAAAAAATCCAATTTAATTTTTTTTTTACTCCATTTCCAAATAAAACGATTGACATAGTACATTTTAAATTTTTCTTAGATTTGTAGTGGGCGTTTTGTAAGCCAATAATAACCGCAAGACTGAATGTTAATTTTTATCTTGTGGCCATGTTATCTGGCTACGAACCATAAGATCATGAGTTTGATTCTACCTATCGCTAATCGTACCTTATTTAAATTAAATTGAAATTTGGGCTTGCATTTATGTATGTTCCTATTCGTTCTTCATTATTTTCTTTTTAGGACAAAAAGAGTATCTTTTTGAACATACGTAATACTATTTTAAATAGTTTCTTTTAATTAATATATATAGTAAATATGCTGTAATATAAATCTGGGAAGAACTTTATGTTTTGTAGTTATTATGTTCAGTTTCATTTGGACAAACATGTAAACCGACTAGTCTCTTCTGAAAGGATTTTGTTCAAAAAGGGCACAATTCTACATATTTGGTGAGAATCGCAAGCCACATTTCAGATTTGTAGCAGAATTTATTTTCATTTTTATAAAATTAGAAAAAAAAATATAATTTGTAGCTCAGAGTGATCAGAAATTTGGTGATTATAGAAAATTTCCAGACATAGTTTTGTAATGACTACAAAATATGGCGTACTTTATATGCGTGAAAGTAAAAATAACTTTCTCACATACTGCATAAAGATTGCAATCTTTATATAGTTAGTACGAGATTTTGATAAATATCCATGTTTTAGTAGTCTCTGAATTAGTCTGTCTGTCTGTTACAACGATAATTAAAAATGCTTCGAGCTTCAGGGGTGAAATTTGATATAGGATCTTCACACCAAATTTGTAGATTTTAGTGAATTTCGAGCAAAATTCATTCAGAGGGAATCTTAATGTAATGTTCAGCAAAGTGATTGTAACTAAAAAGCAAAAAAAAAAAAAAGCTTTCTCGTTCAGTTAAAATTACTACGATTGAGATTCGATTAAATTTAACTACGATCAAATTCATCATCAGATTAAAATAATTTTAATTGAAAGATTTATTTAAAATAGAATAATTTACACGATATTTTATTTCTAAATTATCAATTTATTGTTTTACATAAAATGTTTTAAAGTATATTTTAAAGGAATAAATATAACTGTCCTTTGTAACGTGTCTTTAGAAAATTGGAAAAATTTTGTGTTTATAAAATAGGAGATGAAAAATTATTACCAAAACATATATTAAAAAAATATTTATCATTTTCTTAAAGCATAAATATAAGAGAAAATTTTGTTACACACACATAATATTTAAATTGGAATTTTAACTGATTGTGGGTATTTTAATTGTTGTAATAGTAATTCATTTATTAATTTTTACTAATTTTTGCAATGGAATTTATTTTTTATTTTTTTAAACAAAAAGCTTAATTATCCCAATATAAGACTTCAACAAAACAAAGGAATTTTTTTGTGAATAGTAAGTGGGCTTGAAAATTAAATTTTGTTTTGTTTCGTCAAACATCTAAATTCAGGTGACATATCTAAATTACACTAATGAGCCTGAAAATTATAAAGTGAACATTCTTAATTGGTTAACTATGCCTTTACTATTATTGTCACTGAATTATTTATTTGACTCGGAAAAATGTTGTCTTCTTACAGTATATTTCTGGAATCTCGAGCAACTAATTAGCCATTTTGTAACTAATTAGGTTTTTAAAGCTACTCATTAGTATTTCGTTTATTTTATAATATTAGTTATACTATTTTACACTCATTTGGGAAGAAGTACGTTATTCTAAAGGAATAGCATTTCTCATATGATGAGTGTTTACTATTCTGGTGACATCCTCTCGATGCTCTATCTAAATGCTCTTGTATTTCTATTTATAGGATTGAATCTGATAACGGTGAAAGCATAGCAAGCATGATATTGACATGGGATTGCTTTTCGGTTTAGTGGAGATGAGCTGGCCTCTCTGATGATATACAAAATTAGTTCTTTTCTCCCTTTCTATATTTCAGCTGCTACTGAGTCACTCACTTCAGCTGGAGTGAGTCATTTTGAGAATTTGAGAATTTTGTTAGATGGCGTAGTTGATTTTAGCTCGGATCACATTTATTTTTGGTATACACAAGTTTCTGTCTACCAGAGAATAAGCATCCCCTACAATATCTTTCACTATTTTAAGAAGCAGATACTGTTAGAATTTTGTAAGAGGAAAAAGAAGAAAATATCAAATAAATGCATATGTTTTATTGAAACTATATGTGTGGTATTATTTGGAATTAATAAAGACATGTTTGGTAAATAAATGCTATTTTAAACATTTGCTGTGCGTTTGTTAGAATCTTTATACAAAATATAAGAATTAATAAGAAAATGATGTTGTTTCTGCGAAATCAATAAGGTTTTCCCTCTTTTATTTATATACCGTTGGTTAAAATGCTTTAATTAAGTATTAGGTTAATAAATTGATTAATATGATGATCATTATGGAAACATGACTAGAAAAATGCATCTCACCAATATCTTTTCAATATGTTCAATCGTTCCCCTTCCTCTTTTTTTGATGGAAGGGGCAAAAATGAATAATTCTATTTCACGTGTACTATATTAGATGATGAAAACAAATAGAATAGTGTCCGTAAAGTAATCTATATCTATACTTATAATAAAGCTCAATGTGTGTGCGTGTGTGTTGGCGATTTACAGACCAAACCGTTCGACCTACAGCTTCCAAAATTGGTACACATATATCTTGGAGGTCGGGAATGGGCACCTCGGATAACTTTTTTCGAATTTTTCTTTAGAATTTAAATTAATTAAAAATTAAGCAAAATTTAGATGTTTTTCGGCTATAATTTCCGAAAATATTATTGGACAAAGATGATTTTTACATTAACTTAAAGATAAAAAAAGGCTTTCTAATGACACCAGTATTGCAACATATAATTTAAGCTTCTATTTTTAACGAATTTTTAAAGAAATATTTTAACTATATTTTTTAACAATATAATTCGGACAAAACAATAACATTTTATAGCAAACGATAAACGAGAAAAGGGAAAAAAATAGCTTTTATTAAACTGTTGTCATCGCATTGACAGAAGTTCAAATTAAAAAATAAATTAACTATAACTGCATATTAAATCGAAAAAAAATAACTAAATTGAAATTAAATAAATATTAAATGTTATGTCTTCTAAAAAAATAATGCGAGGCAAAGGTTTTTATAATCGTTTGCAATATCTGTATCATTAATTCAATAAATTCACTTTTTGTTTGTGGTAAACATGTTTGAATTGATACTGGATACGCACCGCATTCAAATTCAGGCCAAATGGCTAATTTGTAAATCATTAGTAAAAGACATGCATAATACTGATAACTTGGCTAAATAATTACAATAAAAATAATATTATTTACATTTTATGTAACTTGAGTCAAAAAATGCATTGATGAATAACTGTTAGATATTTTCATACTTTGTTCTGAGACTCAAGTTTAACAAAATATTTTTAATAACATTTTAAGCAAAATTTGTAACATCAATCAATCTTCTAAATCAATCATTAAAGTTTACTGATTTATAAAAAAAAGAGTAATATTAGTAAAAAGGGTTTTTTAAAATCTTTTCGTCCACCAATTTCATGCCAATCAATGCCCAGAATTACTCCAAAGCTGATAATCAAATGGATATGTGCTTGCATATATGAATGCATGTGTGTGTTTGTTACTGCTCTACATATCAGACCATATGATCTAGAGTTACCGCACTTAGTATATTTATTTTTTACTTTGGAGGATGAAAAGATTCGGAAGGTGGAATTTTTTAGTTGAACTTTAATTAAGTATAATTTCGCTAATATTTTTAATTTTTCTGCAATAATTTCGGCAAATATTACAGTGTAAAACTGTTTTTTTAAATCCTCTTAAAAATGTCTTTTTACATTGTTACCATTGTTTCAATTTATCAATTCAGAATCTATTTTTGATAAATAATTTTTAAAAATATTGTAATCATATTCTCACAAAATGAAAGTAGAATTTAACCTGCAAGAGTACGTTAGGAGTGTACCAGTGATTGCCGTCACTTTGACAAAAACTCAAACTGAATAATTAAATTAATTCTTATTGCAAATTAAACCGAGGATAGTGTGATGGACAGCACGTGTTTAAAAAAGAAGCGCAATGTTATGGAACAAATATAAAATGTGATATTTACGCACATTTCTATAACAGCTTATTACGAATCAGCGAGATATATAATTCAATGAACAAATAATCGTGAGGCTTCTACAATAATATGAGTTATGTGCCTATCAAAGTTTAAACATATTTGGCTGAGAAGTTATTATGAGAGGAAGACACATAAGTATTTAATTGAAAAGTTTAGAAAGCATTACTCATATATATATATATATATATATATATATATATATATATAAACGTTCTCCGTTGTCTCAATATTTTTTTTTATATTTTTCATAGTTTTAGAATCATTGTCCCTTCAACAAATAATCTGAAATACAAGTCAAGCGATATAAGATAAGTTATGATAGATTATAAATCAGGATGGATCATAATAGATTATAAAACTTTCGAATTCGATGTGTGGTTTTTTGGTTGTCGATTAACACTAGGAAATGTGTGTGAAACGGAGTATAATCTTCATGAAGCTTCAATGAATCAATTTTTTCTCTTAAAATTAATAATATTCATAAATCGACAAAAGTATGAAATGACAGACATTCAACTCCTAACCAAGCACATATCACTAAGATAGTTTCATTTCTGAATACCAATTTATGATTTATTTTTTGAATACAGTTTTTGAGAGATCTGTAATTAAATTCATTGCATTCATGCATTCATTAATTTTCTTTCATTCATTTAACATTTTAAAAAATTAAAATAACTAAAAATAAAAAATAAGCTCCAGTTCACATTTTTTCTGAAATATCGTTATTTTAAAATAGTCTAATCTAAATTGTATGAGACAAACGTTCTCAACGAATCCAGTTCTTGAGAAATTCATATTTTGCTTTCCGTTAAATTTCATGCTAATTACGTAGGCTGAATATGGTCAAGTCTCCTCAGTAACTTATAAGGTGTCTTGTTTAGAGGGAAAAATTTGTTTTACAATATTTAGATGTTAAGGATTACTATCATGTAAATAATACTAAACTCAATATTTTGTAAATATTAAATGACATTTATCATGAAATGTTGTTTGGATATATTTTATTTTGCTATTAATTTTGTGTAAAACCAATTCCACAATAGTTTTTATTTATGTTAAAGAAACCAATCATTTTGTTTGCCCAGAAAATTTTTTCAAACATAATTAAGATTTTTCTTCTACAAGCACGTGAAAAGTTAACTATAAAAAAGCAATTCTTAAAAGATTCTTTTGATTGTAGTTGATTTACTTTAATGTTTATGTTATAAAAATTTTCTTAAGTAATTTAAATATGAATTTCGCTTTAATGCAGTAAAAATACTATCAAATGCAAATAATTGCACAGAGCAAAACACTAAAAAATTTAATAAACTTTAGTTTATTCACTTCCATTGGAAATTTTATATTTTAATGAACACTGGAAATGCGTAAGATATCAAAATAACACGAAACAGTTTTGAAACTTTTTTTTATGGAATAGCACGAAAGAGTTCTGTATTGGGTAAAGTGTCAACTTGTGAATTTCTGCAATTAAACAATTTTGTATTCAGTTTATTTTAATTTAAATTTCCTTCAATATATTGCTTAGTAATTCTAACAAAATTTTACAAATGCCCTTTACTCCCTGAGCTAATTGCTTTTGAAAAGCAATTTAATATACAGTACTGTTAATGAACTTGCTATCATAAACAGAAAGAAAGCCCTAGCGGTTACAGTAATTTAATTTTGATTTATTGTAAGCATGTGATGGAAACGAGCTTTCCATAACTCTTCAGTAATTTTCAGTTTTAATTGTTAGTTAAATTAGTTTATTAAGTATAATGTTAATTTTAATGACTAAATATAATGTTACTGAATTTAAAAAAAATGTTTTGGACTAGTTTATTTCTTATTAATAATAAATTAGGGATCGTAAATCTAAAATATCGATGATTTTCAAAACACTGAAGCCTCAGTGGAACAACTTTTTTCTTTTCATTTATATTTTAGGAATTTGCTAGCAATTATTTTAGTTCTTTATTTGTTACTAATACGGCACTGCAAATTATTGGGTTGTTCGGAAAGTCATTTCGGTTTTTTTAGTGAAAATGAAAGACGATTTTCGTATAATGAATAAGCATTTTATTAAATTATGTATTGGTCATTCTGATCCAACACCCTTTGCCATCTTTCTGGTAGTAGCATGATTCCACGCTCATAAAATTTTTGGTCTTTGCTGGCAAAAAACTGATCCAGGTGATTTTTGGCATCTTCATTTGAGGTAAAGGTTTTACCATCCAAAAAATTTTGCAGGGACCGGAACAAATAATAATCCGAAGCCGCCAGATCTGGAGAATATGGTGGATGTGGCAGTGTATCCCATTCAAGCAGTAAAAGCGTTTGGCGAGTGACCAAACTTGTAAGAGGTCTCGCATTATCTTGGTGGAACACTACACCTTTTCTGTTGATTTACTCTGGCCTTTTCTGTTGAAGTGCATCGTTCAGTTTGTCCAGCTGATGACAGTAGACTTCGAATTAATTGTTGCGTTATCCTGTAAAAGCTTTAAATAACCGATTCCTTTAAAATCCCACCAAACAGACAGCATCACTTTTTTTTGATGATATTGGCTTTCGAAATGCTTTGAGCCAGTTCATCTTTTCAGATCCATGATCATTTGCGTTTGACATTGTTATATAGAACGCATTTTTCGTCCCCAGTAATGATGCGCTTTGAAAATGAATCATTTTTGTGACGTTTGAGGAGCGAATCACAGACATCAACGCGACGACACAAATTTCTCTCCGTGAGAACATGGGGAACCCATATATCGAGCTTCGAGGTTAATCCCAGGCCTTTCAGGTGGTCATAAACAGTTGAATTCGATAACTTTAAGATCTCACCGATCTCACATGTTGTTATTCGCCGGTTTGCATCAACTAATGCCTTTATCTTGTCTTTATCAGCTTCAACCGACCTTCCAGAACGTAGTGCATCTTCGACATCAAAATTGCCGGATCAAAATTTTGCAAACCAGTTCTGACACTGGTGTATTGTCAACACATCTTCTCCATACACTTCGGTTAATTTCTTTCTGGCTTGAACTGCATTTTTACCTTTTCTGAAGTAAAAAAGTAAAATATGACGAAAATGCTGCTTATTGCTCTCCATATTTAAAAGGGCACCAACCAAAAACTACTGCGTAGAATTAATAGAACTTTTTCACACACAAGCCTTGCAATATCAGCTCTCAAGACATATAATGGTTATGCGGCTTAAGTGTGAAGTTGGTTTCGAAAAATCGTAATTAAGTCCTCTGACGGGAAAAAACGAAATTACTTTCCGAACAACCCAATAAGTAGCAATTTTTTTATGTGCTTACTTAAGAAGAAGAATTGTGTTGCATTAAATATGTGCATGTGCCCTAGTGTTAGTTCCCTACAGGTCAGACCAAACCGCACAACTAAAATGTCTTTTTCGCACAATTATTTCTCCCACCCTCTCAAAAAAAGTTCGCACTTTTCTAACAAATTAATACAACTTTGAAATTGATATGTCTTGTTTTTAGTTTAAATTGTTAAATGTCGTTGAGTGTATTTTTTTTTAAATTACAGAAGGTGGTAATTTTTTATATTTATTTTTAATCTAGATCTGAGTAGTATTTCATGTCAAATCAGTTTTCCCTTTTTCTTCAGATAAGTTAAAAGTTTTATCATTACATAATGTTAATACTATTTTTCTAATATTTGAACCTAATATATAACTATATACACGTCATTTTATGAATGAAATAGAGTAACATTTACACAGTATAAATCTGAAATATAACTAAACTTTTTGGCATACTCTCCAATAAATATCTTATCCCTTTTATTTCACATTTACTTTTTTTGACCTTTGCTTAAAGCTGCTAGTACCTTCTATGGATTGATGAACAAAATATGGATATTTGGCTCGAATCTAACATTTTAACTTAATCTATTTCCAAAATATGTATCTTATAAACTTTTTGCCACTCGATTATTTCCAAAATTCGATACTAAATTACAACTGAAGCCAAAATATAGTACACCTGTTTTAGCCATTGCATTAATGGGTTATTACGGAATTACAGACCAACAGACGACCATTTGATGAGTGCAGTTCCATGCCTGAAAAGTATTTAGCTGAAAGTATAAATTTTTTCCAAAAATTCTATTCACCTAGCTGTTGTATTTTGTAATTATCGGAGTTCCTTAACCATCCAGCGGGCGCGACCTTCATACCAACATGAAAGGTCGAATGCATTTCCCACATACGCTGTAGTAAATTGTAAATTTTCAAAAGCGTAACTATTAAAATTATATTGTAAATAGCTTGGGATTAATAACTACAATTACTTAAAAAATTTTATTTAAAAAGAAACAGAAACAATATAAACATAGATAGTAATAACTATATAAAATGAACACAGGCTAACTGAATTGATAATATAAATAATATAAATAAAAATAATATAAATGTAACTGTTGATATTTTGACAAAGCAATTTGCATATAAAACATAGAAGTGCGAAAATACAGAATTTATGTATAAAAAGGAAATTGTAATTGACATTTACAAGTGAAAAGGAAGAATATTGTTTCATTGTTATTTCATTGCAACGTTGCGATTTCAGCAAATGTGTTTAGTGTGCTCCATATATAAATTTCTGGCAAATCTCACAGCTGAACCTTGTGATTGTAGTCCACTTTTCTTTTTGAAAGAGTTTAAATCTTTTTGTACATCTTTCTTTTTGACAGAGTTTACATTTTTCTGTCGCATCTTTCTCTTCTTCAATACCTAGTTCGGCTTTTCTCTTTAGCACCTGTAATTTTCGTTCACTTTTTAGAGATGTGAATGTTTTTTTTTTTCAATATTATTTTTCGTAAGTGCATTTGCCAGCTGTCGCCAGTCTAAAAAAATTCGGATTTATTTGTAAAATCATATAAAATCATATGTGACAAAAACTTACATGAACGGTCGCGCGTATCTCTAAAATACAAATATCTGATCCGCAGAGACCTATTAATGCCACAAACTTATGACGGCAACTGAAAGTAGGTCAAAGGGAGGGGGACAAATAGCCAAAGACAGGCGGTCCAAGTGCCACCAGATCTTAAAATATAAAACGAAATTCATCTCTAGTGTATCTCTCACATACGGGCGCCGCTGGAGGGTTATATACTGAAACAACCAAAGAGACACATTTTCTGAGAATGGATTTCCAATCAAAACTCCATAAAAATTTGCAAAATTGATTACAAATACTTATATATCAAATTTCAGCCGTCTAATTCAAAATGTTTTTTAATTATAGGGTTCATTGATAGATAGATGTAACGCGAAGAATGTGTTTTCGGCTTCAAGAAGCTTGGAAAAACAGATATTTTTCAAAATATCGAGTTCAAATTTTTTGACAGTTGCTATGCTTCCTTTACGCTTTTTTGCCCACTCGGCTTCACAACCGGAAAGTTGACCTGGTTAACCTGGTTTGAGTCCCGTTTCCATCGAAGATTCGTCGTGTAAGCTGTCAGATATCGTACTTTTCATCTGGCCACGGTTCAGAATTATGAGATCTGTCCCAAAATGATCCTAACGCTGCTTTAAAACGTGGCGTTAATATGCATAACTCCTCTATACTTTATATAAGAAAAAGTAATGTGTTTTGAAAACAACTTTTAAATTTTCTCATAAGGAGAAATTAATTATTTAGAGAAAGATTATGCAAGTCCTTTATAACCTTGATTACTGACTGTAGGAAAAGGGATTGATTTAGAATGTGTAAGGTATTACGTCGTTTCCTAAATTAATTTTATTACATCTAACTAAATTGGTCAGTGAAAATTGCTACTTTGATTACATCTAACTAAATTGGTCAGAGAAAATTGATTGGTAATAAATTTTAAAGTTTTGACTTCAATGAGATCTGGAATTGCTTCTGGTATATTGGAAATACCACTTACAGCCACGAAACCTTAATGTTTAAATTCTGGAAAGTTTGCAGTTTAGTAATTTGAAAATCAATAGAGCTCCATAGATTGTCTGTCAGGAGAAAATCGCAGGTTACTGTCCCTCAAGAATCAATATTTGTTGCTATATATTCTGTCTCTGAAACTAGGTGCTCATGGCTTTCAGTAATTCAAGAGGATTTGTCAGTTATTTGATCAGTTCCGAGAACGTAGCTGGACATAAAGGTTAATTGGTTTGTTAATAGAAAGTAATCTGATTCTTAAACAAGCAGAAAGATTTTTCAGGATTTGGAAAAACGAGTGTTTTTCTCTAGTGGTTCCAGCTATATATATGTTTCTTGGTTTTCGTACTCACATTTCCCTTATGAATATGAATAATTCTATTTGATAAATTTCGTATTTTTGACCCAATGACTATAGAGGAACACTTAATTCAATATTAATTTGAGCTCAATGAATTGGAAATATTATTTTTAATGCATATTAAAGTGTACTTGAGATTCAAGTATCTGTATTAATTAGAAAAGCGGTTTATTTATTATAGCGAATGTGAAAGCATAATGGTGTACTGAAATTCAATTTAAAATGAACTCATTGCAAAGAATCTTGCAATTGAATCTAATTAATCTATAAATGTAACATAAGCTTTGGTGTATGATATTCAACTTATCAGACACCAAAATCCTAGAGTTTGTTATCTTTAAAAAGCATTTGTTATGAAGATGTTTTTACTATAAAAGTTTTTTTCTTTCTTCAGAAACCAGGACAAGTTGCTATCCTGTTATAACCCCAAAAAATTGTAATTTTTAGGTACTGTTTTTTGCTGAAAGAAATGTTTAGTGGTAAAGCGATTTTTAGTTACTGCAATTTGTGAATTAATTGAAACAATTACTGTTTTAAATAATCTCTATGCTGTTTAAAATTTTGTTAAAGAAGGGTTTCAAATACAAAAATAAATCAAGAAGAAACTGAAATGCTAATTTCCCACTTATTCTAATGTATTAGGAAATTAAAATTAAAAAAAAATTAAATGTCTATTTTTCAAGTCATTTTAATGAATAATCACAAAATCTATTTAAAAATTGTCTGAAGAAAAAAATTATCTTTGATAACTATATCTGCTCTATTACTTAAACGAAAAATTGAGCATTGGACATAAGCGCTGTAGTTAATTGTGTGATACGCTTTTCATTATCATTGCTTAATAGCGTGTTATTATAATAATCATTATTAACAGTGATTGTGAACAGGAATTTTAGAAAACCCTCGTATCAATTAGAACAATTTTTTTGAATTCGGAATGATACAGAAAACAAAATAAACTGATTTTATTTTTCGTTCAGGCAATTAAAAGTTATTTTCTCAAAAAAAAACCCCTACTCTTTTCCAAAACTTTTAAGCTTTTAAGATTTGTTTTGATTACTTTAATTTTCATCTAATGAAATATAAAAATCTTGTGAATATTTCTTATCAAAAATATTTAAAGAGACGATGTTAGCATCATTAGACAGTAATCCTTTTGTCGCTAGAAAAAATATATTTTCTTATACTTAACAATTTACTATCAGATTTATAACGAATAATATGCTTAAAAGGCCAGAAGCCTGAATTTTAATCACTTTTCCTGTTTATTTCTAAATCTTATTGCAATATGTGAAAAATATAATTAATATTTTAGTTTTATTTTACAACGAGACGGAGTTTCAAAAGTAATATTTACATGTCTCCTTTATAATTCTTTTACGTAATCTTAAAAAAATACAAATCGCAATAGAGCGTTTATAGTATTTTTAGATACTAGATTTATTTTGTTTTTAAAATTTTTTAATTTTTTACATAATAAGTAAAAAAGAAATGCAAAATAAAAATCAATTAACTTATTCTTCTTATCTTTTCTCGTTTTTTTCTCTGTATAATATTTTACTAATTAGAAGGTAATTCTTAAAATTATTACTATTGGAGAATATGGACTTAGCCTTTGACAATATTGTTCATTAGTTTAATATGCTAAGGGAATTTTATTTGATAGTGAAAAGTTTTGATTATTTTTTATTGCTGAAGATTGATTCTTCTTTCAGAAATTCCATGGGAAGTACTTAGAAATAAATTTTGCCGTTTTGGTATTTAATCAAGTGTTTATATCGCAGAGAATCGTGAAGGGTCATTTGGAGGACATCCTTCAAATATTTGCAATTTAAACAGCGAATTTTTAAATTATTTAATAGAAAAGACATTTGAAATAGATTCAAATGTTTCTGAAATGCATAAGACTTATTTATTTTTTATTCTATACAACTAATTAAGTTAATTCAACTTAATGTTATAATAATAACTATGGAATAGTTACTTCAATTTTATAGAGGCACCCCTTCTTCTTCTAAAAGAATTTGGTGCTGTTGTTGCGGTAGTTACTAATAATTGAAGATTACTAATAACTGATTACTAATAACTAATAACTGTAGTTACAAATACTAATAATTAAGAATAACTTAATTACTAATAACATACTACATTTTGCCACTAGGGAAGTGCCTAACAGAGAGGAGGTTCTGCCACGCCTCTATCAGGTACTTCTTGATGACAGAGTTTGAAGTACCTGAAGATGGCACATTTTTCAGGTAGTTCCATCAAGAACGTGCCATCATCGAAAAGGAAATAATTGGATTAAACACCATTATTGAATTCCCAATGTAAGTCAGAACCTTTTTATTTATCCTCTGATAGGGAGCATTCGTTGCGTTTGCCTACGGTGTAATGTAACTAGAGTATAACAGTACGTGAAAATAGATTTACAATTTGTGAAAAATTGTGGGATCAAGCAGAAAATCCATCATAAAAATAGCACTGCACTTCGTGCAACTAAATCTAATTGTTACATCCAGTCGGAGCTATAAATATGAACCATTCAAGAGGAAACCTATTCATACTATAAAAGGAGCGTAAATAGTAACAATAAAAAATGAAAGTAATCAGTTTTCAAGTGATTGGTCACAATTATTGCTAATTTTAAATAATGCAGCTACACAAAACATTTTTTAAACATGCACAGTACACTATAGAACTTCTAGAATTTATCCTCCTTTGAGACCCAGTAGTTGCTTACTCATACAGAAACTTCCCCATTCACATATTGCAAATTAATTGTTTGCTTCTAATCCAAAAATTATGCACGATCTAATCCACCTACCGTTAAATCCTTGATAGAATTATAGACTTCTGTTGCTTAATCGATTTTACATTTAAACTAAGCAAGCTCTCCAGGACATCAGATTGCGTTCCTAAATAAAATATTCACATTTTATAGTTTGAAACGGTAATTAAAGCTTTTAGGGAATTACCAAATAATCCCAGACAAATCTTATTAATACAATGATATTAGCTTTAATAACTTTTACAAGATTGAAGATTTAGTATTTTATCTAGGTGGAAATTTTGATTAAATCTACTGTTCTGCCCCGATTTATTTGACCCAAAAGCAGCTTCAATTGTTAATGAAGCATGGTTTAGTTTATTATATTATAGCTATTTCACGAATTTATTAGTAGGGATATTGTGTTATATGTCTCAAAAAGTTATACTTTTTTATATACAAATATTTTTTGTTATAAATATTCTAAAATTCTCTCTTTTGTTATATATATGTATTTACAATTTGCTAAAAATTAATTCAATATATTGCCCCCGACCAAATGATCTGATACTGCTTTCTCTTCATGTGCTTATAATTTTGCAATTTATATTATTAATTCGCTTTGAAGGAATAAAAGTAAACAATAAATCAATTCTTAATAAATAATAATGATAATGAATCAAATAGTCAATCTGTACTTATAATAAAACTCAATGTGTGTGTGTGTTGGCGCTCTACAGGCCAGACCGTTGGACCTACAGCTACCAAATTTGGTACATGTATACCTTAGAGGTGGGGAATGTGCACCTCTAAGCCCTTTTTTCGAATTTTTAATTAGGATTTGAATTAATTGAAATTTAAGCGAAATTTCGAGGTTTATCCGCTGTAACTTCCGAAATTATTATTGCACAAACATGATTTTTATATCAATTTAAAGATAAAAAATTAGCTTTCTAACGGTATCATTTTTTTAATTTATAATTTACGCTTCTATTTTTAACTAATTTTTAAAGAAATATTTTAACCATGTTTTTAGCACGTGACTGGATAAAATAAAATAAATATAAAATGTGATATTTTCTTTAAAAAATGCAAGGCAAAGGATTCTATGATCGTTTGTAATATCTATATCATTAAATTCAATAAATTTTCTTTACTTACAATAAACTTGATTGAATTTATGTTACATTTTATGTGGCTTGAATCCAATTATGCATTGATGAATTATGAGTTTTAGATTTCTTCATACTTTGCTCTGTGAGCCATATTTTACAAAATAATTTATTAATATTTTAAATAAAAGTTGCTTCATCAATCAGTCTTCTAAATCAATAATTCAAACTGACTGATTTATAAAATTAAAGAATATTATTAGGAAAACGTGTTTTTTTAGAACTTTCCGTCCATCATCTTAAAGAAAATATTAATTTCAGGCCAATCAATGTCCAGAATTACTTCAAGGCTAATGAATATGTGATTTAATTGAAAATATTAAAACGCATTACTCATGGCGAACCAGCTGGTCGCCAAAAGCGGCAAGTTCTTAATAAATAAATAAAAATTCTTGATTCAAAAAGTTGTGCAAACAAATCGTCTTCTACTCGTTAAATTTGAAATAAATGGCAAGAAATTCATCCAAAACTCTTGTATATATAAATGGCAATCAATTAGATTTTGTTCGTTATAGAAAACTATATAAAGCATAAAAGAAATCTGAATATGAAATGAAAATGATATATTTATGCTATGAAAAACTTTCTAAATGTATATATTTAAACTGTAAACGAGATGTAAGAAAAATCAGGAAAGAATGCATACAAAACGCAAGTACATATAAAATTTTAGGATGGAATTGGGCATATGATCTCCTTCCACATATTTGAGCATTTCCAAAAATGAAGAATTATTTACTCCCAATTTCCAAAACATACATAACTCATTTTTTAAATTTTGCCAAGGAGATCCCTATTGTGTTTTATATCCCAAAAGAAGCACACGAATTTCATTCTTTATGAACATAACGCATTATGATAAACCAATTAGTAACATAAACAGAAATCCAGATGTGAGATGGGATAAAAGCAACTGTATTGTAGCTGTGGATACTTGTATACTCATGGTCAATTTTGAATACATTTGTAAAACAGAAACAAATAATATTTTCATGAATATATTTCGTAATAGTTCTTATGGTAGTTTCTTTTCAAATAATAGGTTCTCTAGACATAAAAAAATATCTTGAAATAAATAAAGTGGCAAAAGAAAGGTTGTTTATATAACTTGTTTTATGTTTGTTTCAAAAAAATTTTTCAAAATGGTGGATGTTTCTTTTAACAAATGAAAATTGCTTTGCCAAAACAATAATTTCATCGCAAAGAAAAGTGGTTTAATATAAGCATAATCGTAAGAATATAAGAAAAGGGAAAATGTTTTATTATGGATTTCATACCCCATGAGGGCACCTCATAGTTGAGGATGCGATACTTTCGGTATGTTGGTTGGATCTCACTAAACCGTTGGTACAATAAAAGGTGGGGGTCTGATCCCCCCGTGTATGACGAGACGTACTACATATGGGGAGGGTTGCACCATGGCTGATGATGGCCATTAGGACTCAACCACAGTTTCCGCTAGTGTTGCTGTAGAGAATTCACATTCAGTTTTACGTGGTTTATCCGTGTGCCTTCGTTGCTGGTCAGATGTCAGTAGTATGACTTATCATCGACTTCAAATATTAATTAATATTTGAGGAATGAACGTGAATATTTCAGATCCTTTTAATAAAGTATCGTTGATAAATGAAATAAACTGTATAAAAATATTAATAAAGTTCCATGTGACGCACTTTTACTGAAATTTAAATATTAAAAATGAAATATTTTTAAACAATCATTTGGTATAAATATTACATTTTCAATGCATAAGCTTTCTTTAAGATATTTATTCTATTGCTTTTCACTTACATTTCGTTTAAAAATAATACTTTGATGTTTGGAATTTTCTGAGAAACGGGAGAGCATAACTTCGTGGAATTTGTGTTGTTCAATTTTCAAGTGATATAGACCCGATGTTAGATTCATATGGGAAAAGATGGGTTTAGGGTTAGAATATAGACTTAAAAATGACTATTTTATGTTTCTTCAGTTGAATGGGCAAAAATCTGCTTCAATGGCATTTTTAAATATCAAATTCCTTTTAGATTAAATGAACAAGTGGTTTAAGTTCTATAAAGCGTTAACAGCCACGTATAAAGATCGAGAGATGGTAATTTATCTTATTCTGCACTGCTATTTACCATTCTTTAAGAGATCTATTTGTATTTTAATATCGAAATTTTTACTGCTCTTAAGTTGCTTGCTGATTTCCCTCCCCCCAAATCAATGAATGCATATTTCAATTATAATCCAGTTGTGCAATGTACTCTAATACAAAATTTGCTGAGCGTCTGTCTCAGATATAATTTAGTTACTCCAAAGTGCTTTAAACACTTTGTGCACACCTTCAGAGAAGAATGACCGAAAGTGCCATGATTAACATGAACCTTTAACGAACGCATCTGTTTAGATATATATAGTGGCAGGCGGGATTCATTACTATATTTGGTTAATTTTGTTAACATTTATAGGTATGTTCACCATAACTGTATTCATTGGCTACGTTGGAACCACCAACAGTTACTGATTTAGGCTAAAGCTGTAAAATTGTTCAAAGGAAAAACAAGGAAGGAAAGAAATTTTTAAAAAATTAATCTTGAGTATAAAATATTTTATTAAATGATTAATTTTATAACATTAAAGGTTTATAAAATTTGTATTCTCTTTAAAAATATTCTAGTGGGAATTTCATATTTCAAGAAATATGTTTCTTATATTTTTAAACCTTTGAAATCTATTTAAATATTAACTCTCAGCCGTTTTTTTCTTTGCTTTCTTCGTTAATAGTACAAATATTTATCATACATGCTAGTGTAAGTGAATAAATCTCATTAAAGAACGGTTAGCGATGCTGCCTTAAATAAAATTAAAATCTTTGAAAATACAGAAACCGTAATGGATTCCAGTTCATGTATAGGCAACAGAAGAAGAATATTGTTATACCACATGCAACAAAAATAATTAGACTAATTAAATGGATTGTATCTATTACAAAGTTAATTTTTGTGCTAAGAAATTTACTTCTTTTTGTCAAAATTTCAGTCGAAGTTTTCCCCCGAATGATCAATTTTTGATTTTCTTAATTATAAAAATTGAAAATATCAGATAAATCAAGGAACAATGAATTGCAATGCAGTATAGGATTTATGCATATTCATAAATTATAAAGAAATTAATAAGTAAACATATTTACTAATTTCTTTATTCATTTTTCTGCAGCTAGCCTATATTCTGCAATTTTAAAGACATGCGCTGTCTTTATCATTTTTAATATAAGATATGGAATAACATTTTTAATATAAAAAGGTGCTTATTAATGTTAGTTTTCAAATTTCATTTATTAATATGATTTAATCATATGATTTAATCATATTATTTTATAATATAGGGTATTTCATACCATTTATAGATTTGTAATGGCTTTTTTTATTCTCCTTTATCAAAAGTTCGGTCAAAATTTTTTAACTCCACTAAATGTTAATTGTTTTCTTACTCTTCATTTCTACAAAATACAGAAAATGTGTTTAAAAGGAAGAGAGGAATTTGCTATTCTGAATCCACATTCATACATACTTTAGAGTTATTTATCATTACAAATTTCTTTTTCGTAAAATGAGAAATAGAAATACGTGAATGAATATTTGTCATATTTATCTAACAAGTATTTGAAGCATTCTACTTTAAATAATTTAAATATAGTTTTATAAGGCACTACAAAAACAAATGTAGTTGGAGAATGATTTATATCAACATTATTTTTTTTTATCTTAGGAATTAGAAACAGATAAAATATTTCATTAAAATAGCTGACATTCAGTAAAAATACATACACAAACAAAGCTTAATGTAAAGAATTGGGATTTTTCTTTCAATTTAATTATATAATTTCTAATTACCTAACGCATAATTTCTTTTCTGAAATAGTAACCTAATTACATAGTTTCTTAGTCGTAATAGTAAACATATGTGATGTGAATAAAATTTTACAAAAAATTATGAAATAAAAAGTTTTGAGCACACATGTTGCTAGGAGGAAACACTTTATTTTTTCAAATAAATACATAAAGGAAAAAGTCACAAAACATACACAGAATACTATTTATCTACTGCAGATAAGAAGTTTTCTTCATGTAATACAGAAGGAGATATGTGGAGCCCCTTAAACACATATCTTCTTCCAGCTTTAATAATTATTCATGTAACATTATCATGCATGCAATATATATTAATTAACAGCAAATTTAAATACACAAACACATATTAATTCAATGAAATGAGACACTTTACTATGCATTACATTAATAAAACACTACACTATAGACAAGAAAATCTTTACAAAGAATCACTAATGCAAACATTTTCCTCTCAAAGGAATATTTACATTTTTATTGAAATTACATAATTTGAGTAAGAAGGAAATATTGTGCTGGAAAAACATAAAATTGCATGAAAAGATTACTTTTAGAAACATTTTACAAATATATGAACGTTCTTTGATATGAAGATGAAGTGAACTAACTGCTGTCAACAAGTGTTGCTTGAGGTTTAAAGACTAGTTTATGTGCTTCAATGTTCATCTATTCAGTAGTCCTGAACAGTTTTTTAATATAAAAAATAATTATATTAATATTTTGTATTTATAGTATTTACGTAATAAGTGAGCCTTTTCATTAATTATTTAAAATAATATTTTACGCAAGTTTATGGATCTGAAATCATCAGTATTTTCTTGAAAATTTAGCATTTGAAAAGTAACTGATAGTGCTAAAATATATTTTCTTAATTTATCTCAAAAATACTTTTAACTTAAAGATGTGAATTGCAAAATTTAGCAAATCTTAATATATATTGTTTAAGAGAATACATTAATTTTTTGTATTTCTGGTGCAATTTGGGTTTTCACTTAATGAAACAAAGAAACAATTAAAAAAGTAATGTTAAAAATTTGTAATTTTTCAACCCATATTATCAAATGATAAAATAATAATCAATGCACAATAGATTTTATAATAGTGATGATCTAATATCAAAACTAATTTAATTTAATCATTATGTCATTTCTATCTAATTGCTCCCTTTAATCACATCAAAGGATCACTCATACTATTATAATCGCATTTCAAAGTAGAATGATGTTAGTGAAAAAGGTGTTAAATAGTTTTAGAATCGATTGAAGTATTTAGAATTTCAACATGCCTCAACAAGAATGTTTAAAATATAATAGATCAAAATAACATCAGTTGTCTTTACATGGACGTACAATAATATGGCAATTCATAAATAATTTATATTTTATACACAGATGCAAAAATAATCATTTCTCTTCCATAATATTTGTAATCTGCTTTTCATAGAATGGTTATTTAGAGATTTATAAACATTAATTTAACAGTACGAACATAAAAAAATAACTACTTGTGCCTTTAGAAAAGTTGTTTTCTATCTATGAATAACAATAAATCCCTTGAACAAACATTACATTCAGTTATTTTCTACACACAATCTAATATATTTTTATGAACCTCTATCTACAAGTTTGCAAAAGACAAGTTTTATTTCACGAATACAATTATACATTAGTCAGTCAATATCTATTTATATAGACGAAAAGAAAACGAATATGCTGAAAATAAATTCTTATATACTCATCTCAAAAGCTCACTGTTTAAAATTCCTCGTTACTACTTTAGACATGAATAAATATTAAATGAGAAGTTAAACAAAATGACCCGAAATTAAACATTCGAATTCTATATAAAATGATACGTTTTCTGCTAATAATATGCATAAATGTAAAATTTTGAAGTAATGTGTAACATGTTTGATATAAAGTAAATTTATACAAATCAAAGCTTAGAAAATACATAGAATGTTAAGATGAGTATTTGGAAACCATAAAATTAAAAAAAAATCTTTCAGTTACATCCAATATTATTTAAATAAAACAAATGGCATTGTTTAAACGTTATTTAAACTACATTTAAAAAGCTATAACAAATAATTAAAATAAACAATACTCTTTATATCCCTATGGACATTGCACAAAATAGAAAGAATAAAGAAATTATAAATGAAAACTTTGTGCATGCATTTATACACATACATATACATATATATAGTGAGAAATATTGAGTAAAATGAACAATATTGCATTGCAATTTAGACAATACTTTAAAATATAAGAAATAAAATTACAATCAATACCATGTTTTTATACCAAATCTTTGAAAAACATATTATCTTAGAATTTTTGAATGCAATATATTACATGCCCTAAATAACTATTTGGCAGAACTTAAAGATAACTTTTATCGTTAGAAAAATTGAGTATAATTTTGAAAATAAAAAAAAATAATTTAGCCAGAATATTGAATTTTTTTCATGATAAATATATGTGTTTTTAAAAAATTATTGTACTTTTACCACAATGTAATAATCTCCTATCATTGCGATTTGAGTTTACACTATATCATTAACAACTTTAGTTGTTTTTGTTGCGCATGTGCCAGTTTCTCGATCATTTCTCTCATGTGTAGTTCTCTGAGGTCGATTGTATCTAGAATTGCAATATATGACCTTTCTGAACGCTTTGCGAAAGTTATCAGATAAGAAAGCATACAAGATAGGGTTTACACAAGAATTCATGTATGCCAGGATATGTGATGTGATCTGTATGACTATATTGGCTGGGTTCAGTTCAAAAGCGCTCACGCTTTTTAGTACAAGCACAATCTGTATTGGACACCAGCAGAATGCAAAAATCACCACCACAACAACGACCATTCTTGTAACTCTTTTCTTAGACTTAACACTCTCAGCACTCATGTGGCCACCTGGTGCAACTCCAAACCACAATCTTTTAAGCATCAGCATGTACAGACAGAAAATTAATCCTAACGGAATGATGTAAGAAGATAAGAAGAAACAAATTTGGAATGCTGCATAGTTGTATCCCATTGTGGCGAGAAAAACACAAACCGAATATTCAGTATAAGCGAACATGTAAAACATTTCTCCATGACTTTGCAATGCCGGGATACAACTTAAAAGAATAATGACCCACATAAGTCCTATCGCAATGTAGGCATTTTTCTCTGTTCGAATTGACATGGATGTGACGGGATGGACTACTGCCAAGAATCTGTCTAATGACATCAATACGAGTGTATATATGCTGGCATAAGCACAAACTATAACCAGATACTGAACGATTCTACACCAAGCATCGCCAAAGGGCCAGTAAGGTAAAGCATAATCCCAAGCCGTAAAGGGCACACAGAATACAATAAACAGGAGATCAGCCATAGCCAGGTTAATAATCAGGAGATTGGTAGTAGACCGCATCTGTGGGTTACAGGTAACCACAATCACTACAAGGGCGTTTCCAAAGAGACCAACAACAACGATAACGCCAAAAAGAATAGGAACTACTATACTGAGTATATGTTCCATAGCAAAAGCGTCACTATAATCGTGTCGACCATAGTCGTAATCAGTCATGTTAGCACAATCAGTACCATTGCTCAGCAAAGAACTGTTACAAAGAATTCCTGATTGAGATTGTAGGCTGAGATTGGATGTCAAGATGTCAGATATGTCTTCGAATTCTACGAGAGGGGGTGTTTCTTGTATTTCAGCATCAATATCAAGGTATTCGTTACCATTCATTTTGAATTTTCTGGGCAAGAAATTATTCAAAATGTACAGATATATGTAGTTTCTTTTTCTGCTTATTTTTGAAAAAATAAGATATTTTAAATATTATAATAATGTAGTAAAGATTAGAAATCAAAACAGTAACTATACATATTTTGGTTAAAAATTTCAGTAAGTTATTGGATAATTTTGAATATTCCTTCTTCTGTAGAGATTTTGTAGGCAGTGAATAATTATTAAAGAAAACCTGGTGAAGTATCTGTAAGGAAATGTCTTTAGACGATAGGTTGCCTCAGCTTCTTTATAGCCTGAAACAAAAATATAAAGTTTCAGAGGAAAAATCATAAATATAAAAAAAATCTCTATTCATAATTAAGATCTAAGACATGAATAATTCTTTTAGTGATTAAAGAATGAAAGTGTAGCAAATAATGAGTAGAGGCAAACTAATAAATGACAAGAAACTGATTTTATTCAAACATATAAAACACTTAAATCACAGAATAAATATGATAAATTAAATTTGCATTGAATAATTTTTTACTATTTTAATAAATAAATAAAAAAGGACACAGCCCAATATTTGATTTTATGTTTCCTTAATCGATTCCTAAACCATGTTTAAAAATTACTTAACCCATGTTAACTAATATCCACATAATTAGTAAAAGTATATCTAGTCTTTTATGGCAGATTTTTAAGAAAAAAATCCAAATATTTAAGAAAAGTAACTAGGAAAGTAATTGTAAAAATAATCAATAAAAGATGAACAAATAAATTCTCCTCTTTTTATATATGTTTTAGCTTTATTCGTATTTTCAGCAACATTTGTAAAATCACATAGGATATATTCATTCGGCTTCAAATAGAGCCTGAATACGCAACATAAAATTAGAATTAATAATTTGATTAGTCTTTGCCTAAAAATCTGTTAGATATCGGGAACATTTTGAGTAACTTAAACAAAGGAAAATGTTATTTATTCAGGTTAAAAAAATTGTGTTGTAACGCACAAAATATTCATATAATGGTATTTAAAATGATCAACCTTATCATCCTCATTATTGCTAAACTTATAAAAACTACGGACAATTCATTTTAGGATTGGTGTATTATTTTTGAAATTACTATTACGGATATTAATTACTTCTAATATTTATATTAAGAATTATAATACATTTACGCTAAAGTCCATTTATTTTTCGTTCTCAGAAAAACAAATTTTTAACTTTAATTTTAATTTCAATTTTTCCTGTGAATTCCTACGAATTTTAAATTTTAAAAATTTTTATATATGAAGTTTAGAGTATAGTATATAATTATTTCCGACTCAACTTATAATCTCCGTTTGTTTTAAAGTTATGCATAAATTATATATAAGATTTTAAACATATTTGCTCTTTTTATCATTTTTGAGAATATCCTTTATAAAATATTCCAATCTTTTTTAGAAATTGATTCGAATTAAATAATAATAACACATTTAACTTATCACTTTGTTATTCCGAGACATTTGAAAATGAATTTTTCGAATTTATAAAGTTCTATAAAAAGGAAAAAGAAACCTCTCAGAAAAAAAATTAAAGGAAAATACATTTTTACACAGATATCCTAAGATACATTTAAAATTTTAAAAATTATATAACTTAAAAAAATGTTAATTCAGTCATATACCTTTGATCAAATATATAGAACCTGTTTTAAAATTTTATTTAAACGTGTAACAAAGAAAATTTAAATTTTATTCTAGTAACAAAGAAAATTTCAGTAGTAAAATTTTGGAGGCATGAAAATGAAGAACAAATATGACGTAAAAATATTATACCAACTTATAATGCTTTTTTTTACTTTCATTTTTGCAATATAATAAGACATTAAAAATAATTAGTAACATTAAAAAAGAATGGTCGTTAGCTTATGGCTTTCTTTAACATAGTAAAAAATACTTTCACGAAGAAAATGATTGACTTCAAAACTACAATCTATAAGACAAATTTTAATCTAAAGTTTTGAACAAGTTGGGTTAAAAATAAAGAGAACCCTTTTTAAAAACTTTAACCGTCGGCAAACAACTTTTTCTAAGTAATAAAAAAAGTTCTTTCCTCTCCTCTGGTGTTTACATGGCAAGAAGTCCCTCTGGCTTTTAAGGTGTGAAATAAGGTCCTTGACTGTCCCAGTTTCAAATATTTTCTGCACATTAACTTGTAGGTTTCTTATCATTCAAAATCATAACTGAAATAGGCAACATTGTTACTGTACGAGTATTTTTATAATTATTAATTTTTCTTATCGAGAATTAGGATTTATTTTTTGCAATGGGAATAATAATTTTTTGACTGAATATTTGTTATTTATAAATATTAAAACATTTAGATTATTTTTTCTAAATCAGTTACTTTTTTATGCTCCCTTAAAGAGAAAAAAAAAGCTATATTACATGCGAAGGAGTTTAAAAAGTGGATAAGAACTGAGAAAAAAAATAGAGAAAAGCATGTATATGCCTTTCTTTAAGGAAATATTATCTTTTTCGATTATACTCGTTCTTGATTCTTTACAAAATCTATATTTGTTTGTTAATCATAATTTTTCCGATTACTTTAATAATTAGGTTTAAAAACATTTTCTTAATAATGTTAGTAAGAAGAAAACTGAATTATTTGAAATTTCAGAAAACATTAATTTATGACTTTTTATATCTAAAATAATTACTTAATTTCTTAATATTTATATATTTACTCACCCTTATAGATTTACTTAATTTTAAATATTTATGAATTTTATAGTTTTAAAGCATTTTAAATCTAATTAAATATCTTTTAAATCAAATTATATATATATATATATACATACATACATACATACACTGAAGTGACAAAAGTCATGGGATAGCAATATGCAGATGGCAGTAGTATCGCAGCGAAAACGTATAAATGCGCAGTTCGTTTTCCAGAGCTTTCATTTGTGTTCATGTTATTCATGTGAACAGGTTTTTCGTGATTTATGGCGGCACGACGAGAATTAACAGACTTTGAACGTGGAATGTTAATTGGAGCTAGACGCATGGGCCATTCCATTGAGGATATCGTTAGTGAATTCAATATTCCGAGATCCACAGCATGAAGAGTGTGCCGAGAGTATGAAATTTCAGGCATCACATCCCATCATGGACAGCGCAGTGGGCGACCACCTTCACTTAGCGACCGAGACCACCGACGTCTGTGTAGAATGGTCAATGTTAATAGACACGCAACACTTCGTCAAATAACTGCAGGAATCAATGTGGGACGTACGAGGGACGAGTCCGATAGGACTGTGCTGCGAAATTTGTCTTCCTTGGGCTACGACAGCAGAAGACCGACTCGAGTGCCTTTACTGACAGCACGACATCACCTGCAGCGACTCTCATGGGCTCGTGAGCATATCGACTGGTTCCTAGACCAGTGGAAAACCGTGGCGTGGTCAGATGAGTCACGATTTCAGTTGTTACGAGCTGATGGTAGAGTTCGAGTGTGGCGCAGACCCCACAAAGCCATGGACCCAAACTGTCAGCAAGGCACTGTTCAAGCTGGTGGTGGCTGCATAATGGTGTGGACTGTTTTTATATGGCAGGAACTCAGTCCTCTGGTGTCTCTGAACCGATCATTGACTGGAAATGGTTATGTTCAGCTGCTTGCAGATGACTTGCAACCATTCATGGACTTCACGTACCCACACAACAATGGGAGTTTTATGGATGACAATGCGCCATGTCACCGGGCCAGAACAGCTCGTGATTGGTTTGAAGAACATTCCAGACAATTCCAGCGCATGATCTGGCCACCTAGATCGCCCGATATGAATCCCATCGAGCATTTATGGGACATCATCGAAAAGTCCGTTCGTACCCAAAACCCTGCACCATCCATAATTTCACAATTATGGACGTCTATACAGAAGGCATGGCTCAATATTCCTGCAGAGGACTTCCAACGACTTGTGGACTCCATGACACGTCGAGTTGTTACACTTCGCCGGGCAAAAGGAGGACCGACACGATAATAACAGTCATCCCATGACTTTTTTCACTTGAGTGTGTGTATATATATATATAATATTAATTGCAGCAATTAAAAATCTCCTTACAGGTGGCTAGATGGCAAAATATCAATTTTTAGGGCTTTATTTTCAACATACAATTCCACTGAGTTTGGTTTGGTTTAGCTATATTAGCGTCCCATTTAAAGAAACACGAGGGCTATTTTGGGACGTACCTCGTAATTTTGAACCACGGTAAGATGACGAGTACGACACCTGATGTGGCATCCCCTTCTCCACCATATACCACACCAGTGAGAGGACGTTTGGTCTGACAGATTTAACGACACAATTCTACTGAGAGTCTGCCAAATATGAGGATCTAATGAGAAATGCTCCCCTGTAAAAAGGAGTTGTGAAAGCGAGTGTGAAGTAGCGAAGTCGTATTGGTCGTAGTTGGAACTACTGAAAAATAAGGGACGCTAAATTAGGCTTAAATCGCTAGGTATCACGGGCTTGTCAATTGCATTGGCAACAACAGCAATTTTAAGTCATTTGCATCGAACTAAATTATTATTAGTTTTTGGGTAGAGATAATTTCTCGCTATGCAAACTTCAACATGAAAAGGTTGATTGCCCGAAGTTCTTTTCTTGTTCTCTTCTATTTCAAAAGTTCTCGACTTTACATAAGAACGATATCATTATGATGTATAACAATATTCCGAATATAATATGTATAATATTGTTTACGACAATGCCTGTTGTTATGTGAAGACATCATAAGAATATTGTAGGATATTCTATGCTAATAAATAAAGAATAATAAATGTGTAATAAAAATAATAATGTTAATAATAAAAGAATATAAGGAAAGCTCTAAATTGTTTTAATAAAGTTACTTGTTTAAAAGCATGTTGAAATTTGTTTTAGCTATTATATGACAAAAATGCTTCAAGACATATTTATTTTTAAATATCTGAAATAATTAAAGAAAAGGATTGGCTGTAATTTCAAAATTAATTTACTGCAAATATTTTTGTTTAATTTAATGAAAACTTCAAGATAATAATTGGCTTCTGAACCATTTCAATAAATGTTCCTAAACAGTAAAATAATTTTAATTTAAAAATTGAAGAGTACAATTATTTATTTCCATGATCTCTTTTACGATAACATCACTTATCAAAAAAAAAAGTTTCTTTATCAAGGAAGAAATATTAACTAAGTAAACAACCCTTTTTATGAAAAGTGACTGTAAATTATTTTGATTTTTTTCAGTGATGTAGAAAAAACAACAAAAAAGAGTTTGAACTATTTGCGAACTGTCTAGACAAGAAAAACACAGAACTAAAAGTAGTTACCTAGCATAACTTCATTAAACAGAAGCCTAAACTGGATATTAAAATTACAGTACATCCGACAAGGTTTTAATCAAAAACCAAATCTTATCAGTATTCTATAAAAAATTCTGTCGTTATATTCAAGGAAGCAAACAAAAATTATTTGCGAATATAGTTAATAATATTACCGAGTTAAAAATGTTAGATAATATTTAAAAAATTTTTCCTTTTATCAAAGGAAAATAATATATATATTTTTCAAAATATGATCAAGATAATGAAAAAAAATAGTAAGTAAAGTAACAATAATCAGTAGTAAAAGTAAAAAAACACAGCTAAGTTAAAAAAAATAATGTTAAAATTAATAAAGTCCATGAATATTACTTAATTGTTTTTTTTATTTCCAATTTGCAGCAAGTACAATAGAAAAAATTGAAATAACTGCAGATTTTTAACAATTCATAATCTATCATTTGTAACGAAAGTTACACTTCGTGTCTTATGAATTTATATAAAATTTACACAGAGTCTAAAAATGTATTGCATATAAAAGCAGGTGAAATTAGTTTAATACGATATGAAGCTGCTTATTAATTCAAGAAATCTAGGATTGTGAAATGCAGTCACAATAGTTTTTCGTAAATAACCGCTTTTGTGATAACATGTTTTATCATTTTTTGATATAACACCTGCTATATCATTACTTTTTCTATTAAAGGAGATTTTAAGTTGGTTTATCTTTTTTGTGTTAGATATTTCAAAATAAATTTTTTCGATTCATAACGAGCGAAATCTATAGGTCAGAACACTAAATAAGCTTGAGATAAGAACGTTTGTGGTGTGGAAAAAAGGCAATATGAAAAAAGAAAAGTCATCTAGTCATATTCATAAAAGCTATCTGCTTAACTTTTATAATAAAAAGTATCATAATTTCATATTATAATGCCATATATATATATATATATATATATATATATAAATTAATATCAAAGTCTTTAATAAATGATATGTATATAAATAAAACAAATTAATCTTTTCGAAAATCTATTTTCGTTTCTCATGTTAAATATGTGGATCAATTCAAAATCAATTTAGAAAAAAATGTATTTTTAATAAATTGACTATTTCACTTTTCACTTAATTTTATATAATATTTATTAGAATATTTCATGATGCTGATTACATTTTTAAGAAGTTAGGTATTAATTGTATAGAATAATAATTCTATTGATGTCCGCTTCAAAATGAAATCATTTGCTTTTTTTTTCGAGATTAGGTTAAAATGCATGATTAGTAGTTAATTATAAAAATTTTTTTAAGAAATCTGCATTAAATTCTCATCTTTGAAATGACATTTTGATGCAAAAAAAATGATAAATCGTTTGTTTCATGAAAAAAATGCTCATAATTCAGATAATTAGTAAATATTTTTCTGTATTTCAATTTTTCAGCTTTTCAAGAAAATATTTTTATTTTATTTTTAAATGTACAAACATGTACCATTTAAAAGATATATCGTTTTATACCAACGTTGTGTAGCCCTCCAAACGCAGGATCAACATCACGTTATACTATTCTCAACAGAAACAACTTTATTCTTCCTTTGCTTCGATACAAGATATAAAGCAGATGTTCTTAAATGTGGGAACATCGATTCAAACAAATCTTTCGAGCATAAATCATATCAAATTGAAACCGTTTTGAAATATTATCTGCATATTTCCGAATATCTTTTGCGATTTAAAGCTTAAAAACATGAATAGAAAAACGATACTTTTGTAATTCTATTTAAGATATCTTTATTCTCATCTTTATCCAGAACACGTTTATAAAAGGGAACATATTTCTCCACGGACTTTAAAAGTTCGATGCAGAAACTAATAGTATTTAAACTTTCATAACTTAGTTATAATATTTGCTGTATAAAATATTTCATACTTACAGCCTAAAATGATTTTCCCTGAAGTAATAAAATAAAACCATTGGAATAATTTCTGTCTTCATCAAAAAAATTATTATTACTAAAATTATTCGGCCACCTTTTCTTGTATCTATACTTATAATAAAGCTCAATGTGTGTGTGTGTGTGTTGGCGCTCTACAGGCCAGACCGTTGGACCTACAGCTACCAAATTTGGTACATGTATACCTTGGAGGTCCGGAATGTGCACCTCGGAGCCCCTTTTTCGAATTTTTAATTAGAATTTGAATTAATTAAAATTTAAGCGAAATTTCGACGTTTTTCCGTCATAACTTCCGAAAATATGATTGCATAAACATGATTTTTACATCAATTTAAAGATTAAAAAATTAGCCTTCTAATGGTATCAGTGTTTTAATGTATTACTTAAGCTTCTATTTTTAACGAATTTTTAAAGAAATATTTTAACCATGTTTGTTTAGCATGTGACTGGATAAAATAAAAGAAAGCCGGAAGTTCAAATAAAAAAAAATTATCATCGCAAAATAAATCTACAGAAATGCAACTTTCAGCGCGTGACTGGATAAAATAAAAGAAATATAAAATGTGATATTTTCTTTCAAAAATAAATGCAAAGCTAAGGTTTCTACAATCGTTTGCAATAGCTATATCATTAACTCAATAAATTTTCTTTATTTACGGTAAACCTGACTGAATTTTGATAGGATATGCATTGAAATCCCGACTTAATGGCATATGTAATCGTTTGCAATATCTGTATCATTAATTTAATACTTTTTTTCCCTTTCTCGGTTTCTTTAAAAAACATATTTAATATTTTGGCAACATCATCGAATTTTTTTTAAATATTTTGGAAGCATAACCGATGGTTAAAACTGACTGATTTATAAAATTAAAGAATATTATTTGGAAAAGGTGTACTTTTAGAACTTTCCGTCCATCATCTTAAAGAAAATACTAATTTCAGGTCAATCAATGCCCGGAATTACTTCAAGGCTAATGAATATGTGATTTAATTGATAATTTTAGAACACTTTACTCATGGCGAACCAGCTGGTCGCCAAAGGCGGCTAGTGGTTTATAAAAGACATTTCTAGCTTAAATTGCACAATATGCAAAACAATATTTTAGAATATTGTTCGATATTATTCAATATTATGCAAATAGTTTGCAGTAATGTTATACGCATACTACCTGTGTATTACTTAAGCGTCATTGAGATTTTTAAGGTTTCAGACTCCATCTTTAAATTATATTAAAAGCGAAAAAATGCTGTGTTATTGGATTTTATTGTGACTCTTAGATCAGGACATAGAAAATATATTCTTTATTTCAACAATGAAGTCTTTTACTCAATTGAACTAATTTAATATTTTTCTAATATTCAAGTGGAAATTTGCAGTTAAATGGACCTGAGAGTTAAAAATATATAGAAAAATTGAATTTAGCGCTAATACAATGCACCTGTTTGAAATAATTACCAATATGGTTCGCTTTTCTGTATTTACATGGAACATTAATAAAAATAAATATCGAAGATTTGCATCTACTTTTGATGCAATTCAGTTTATTCCTTTTTTGCAGGTTGTTCTCAGTTTTATTTAGTAAAGTATTGAGGCCAACTCGGTCTTTTATATGCATTGTTCTATTTTTTATATGCATTATAAAATTTTATATAAATTTATGTTATAATAAGGTTAGATTTTAAATATGTCAATGATATATTAGCTTTATTTTAAATGTCACATTTGTATTCTTCACTTACACATGGATATTAACGACATGTTCATATTAAAAAACTAGCTCAAAATGCTTAAAAATTCAGAAAGTAATGTGTAAACCTAAATGGATTTATTTTCAGGTTAAATACGTGCATTATTTTATTCATTGTTTGCCCCTAATAAAAAAATGTGAAATATAAGCTCAAAAACTGTTTTTGAAGAAAAATTATACATAGAAATAAGATGTATATATTTATATAAATTTCACAAAAACTGAAACCAAATAAACTTACGTTCTACATAAGTTACAGAAAAATTCATGAGGTAAAATATAAAAACTTATTAAATTGTAAAAATTACCAGACTATCAAAATTGAAAATCGAAATAATGCATGGATCTTTCGTTGATGAATTAGGTCAAACTGAAAATACATACGTTTTTGTTTCAATTTAAATTCATTCTTCCCTGCATTTCTCTGCTTTTTTTACCTGTAAATTTATTTCATAGAACTAATAAGAGTTTTAAATGCCAATTTTGGACATTCTGAACCAGTGCTAGTGGCGAAGCTGTTTGCTGCTATTTCAAAAACCATACTATCAATTTTTCTCATCATTTTCTTTTTATTTTGAGGTTAAGCGTCATTTTGTGCAAGAAATATATGCGTTTTAAATGTAGAGATCAAATGCTTGTACATTGCTCACACGAGAAGCAAAGTATAAAGCAGTGTTGATTTTAGTACAAGGTGAAATTGCTATAAAATATACGCAGGATGAGTTATTAGTTTTAAACATTTCAGATTGTAAATCCGTTTTATTCATGCATGATGTTTGGAATTTTTAAGAAACGACAATAAACGAAATCACATTGCAATGATTATAGAATTTAATACAAAAAGGAAATCATTTAATTCATTTATCAAAAGGAATCTCTTTATTCTCCCATCATCAGGGATATAAAGACATCATCATCTCAAATAAAACTTGATTTTGCGTGTATTAAGTATTTTGCACTATTTTTGATTTTCACCTACATTTTTTATTTTTTATATCGATGAGAGGAATATTTGGTTGAAAAATAGCTAACTTTCTCATCTTTTATTAAAAAATGACTGTAATCAAGGCTTAAGCTCATGAAAATTTATTATATAAATTTCAAGTGTGTGATAAGATTGTTCAGACAATCAATTAATTGACTAAAAAATTCTGAAAACAATATATTAAAAAATCCGTTTAATTAGTATTAATAATGAAAGTTGATAAGTAATTATTACTTAATAAACATAAATTCCCTCCCCGTGAATTTGCACTGGATATTAATTTTTGTTTATGACACGTCACAGATAGATGTAGCTCATAACGAGATATAGTTTAAAAACTAATGACAAAATAATCAGGCACTTTTTTTTGTCTAACGAAATTGCATGAGAAACAATATCAGGGTAAAACTTTATACTATCATATAAATCACAGATCATCATTTTTGACACTAGTTTAAATTGATGAACTTATTTTACGTCACACATTTTTTCATTACTGGTAATTTTTCTTTCATAATTAAAATATGTGAGAGGTAACATTATTATTTAGGCAAGTATTTAATAAAAAGCTAAAAAAGCTTCTTCGTTTAACTTTTTGGGAGAGATAATGTGTTTTTTGCACAAGCTACAACATCCTAAGTGTCAAGGTAAAAACTAGCGATTAAACAAAAGTACAGATAATTAAATTAAAATCGCTATTAAAAAGACTTAAATGACTTGCCAGAGTGATTAATGGAAGAGATTTTTAGCAGCCAAAAAATCCTAATCTTCAAAGTTATGAAAAAATTCCAGGTTGTTATTAAAAAGATTAATTTTATGGGAAAATATGAAAACGATGTACCATAGATGTCACGATGTTTTCATAGATTAATTTATGAATAATTTTTTGTATTTAAGTGTACTGTTACATAACACAGATTCTAAAAATTTTCTTAAACAAAAATTTCTTTATGGTTAAATGGACATAGACAACGAAGCTTAGTATTTAAGTTTTTGTATATTTAAAATAAAGTAAATAAATATGCGTCTGAGAGTAAAAGTTTAGTAATCTTGCTACCTAAAATTTGCTTCTATCTTCAGTTTTATTAGTATATAGGATCCTGTTTTTCTTATTATAGAACTGAATCTGCATTATAAAGCAAACTATGATGCTGATTCATTTTTGTACATGATGAATAAATTTGTTCCAACAAGCCATAACACTACATGAATCTATATTGTATTTTTTCAGACAATCATGCCTCAAATAAAATAGGAAAAATAGACTAGGAAAAAAACTTTAAAATAATATTAGATATTAACAATCAAATAATTAATAAGAAATATTTATTAAGATTTTATCAGCAGAATTTAAATACAGGTGCACTAAATACTCTTTAAAAACGAAATGATAATTTGTGTTTGACAGTTGCTAAGTATCATATCAAATAGTGTTATTGAAAATTGTTGGAAAAATATTTTCGGATGACATATGATATTTTACTTATTTCCAAACATTTATTAAGTAGTTCGACATAAATATAGAACAAGTTCAAGATTATTTATTTATCTATCCCAATGCCTTATAGAAATTGAAAAGAAATTTGGTTAAAAGTACATCTATTTATTCATTAAATTAAAATTGAATGAATAATACATCATTAAAAATATGGCGAAAATTCCAAAATATTTAATTGAAGGAAAAAGTTGATTTTAATTACTTTTCTTTTTTTAGTTAAGGAGAAAGAATTAAAAAGATTATCTAAATTACTGTGATTTTACAAACAAGACTCAACTCAATTTATCTAAAGAAAGAATATTACCAACTTCCTTAGAGTCGATACCTTATTGCTTATATTAGGAATGGTAAGATTAGTGATAAATGATTTAATTATAAACTTGTGCTGAGCAAATGGATTTGATGTGGCAGTCAGCTGCTGTATAACTGTGATGCAACTATCTCTGTTGAAATTAATGATTCATCCTTTTTGTGCTCATCATTTATTAGAACACTCTATTTAATAAAACTTTCTTTGCTCGCTGATATGCAGTTTCTATTTTTAAGTATTTCTTCATCTATCTAAAAGGAATAGAATTGAAATATTTTAACAAAAAATTATCTGAACCCACCAGCATAATTTTTCTTACTTATATTTAAGACATTTTAGATTGCTATAACAGAAAAGGTACTCAATAATCTATAAGCAGATACTTAAAAAAGCCCTTATTATCTCGGTTGATGGCACTGTAATTACTCAGATTGAAATCAGTAATAAATGCACCACAAATTCTATCAACATTTAATTCACAAAATTTACATAATATCCCAAAATTCCCTATTTATCAAGATAATCATTTTATTGCACAATGGTAAAACCACAAAAGTAATCATCGTTAACATCTTAGGACATAAATATTCCATTATAAAACAATGTTTATTCCTAATATCTCATGAATGTTTTCTCTTTATTAACAATCAATACAAGACCTATATTTTAAAAAAATAATGTAATGTATTAATCAGCACGGAATGCTATAGTATTGAAATAAGTATGCTTTTTGGTCAGTCTAAATATATATCTTATGCAAAAAATAACAAAAAACGTGACGAATCCTCTTGTAAAATGAGTTAAAATAACAAAGTAAAAGATTATTTGATACAATTAATTTTAATTAAATTAGTAAAAAGGAATTTCAAATTTTTGAAAAGACAAATTTTCACTTTTCATAATGTGAATAAAACTATTAAAAATTAAACATTTCTTCTTTACAAAATTATATGATAATTTCGATATATAAATATAAAAGACATATCATAACAAATAATATCACCTCATGATGTGCATGCACATAATGTGTATCAATAATTTTTTCTCTCCAAAGTACCAAAAGTTTTCACAAATGCATGTAGTAACTGTACCCAATGAAAAAAATATCTAAATAAGATTTATAAAAATATAGTATTTTGACCAACAAAATATAAACTTATCTCTTCTACACTTTTCTTTTAATCTAAGAAATTCAAAGTCAATAAAGCTCATATGTCGTTCCAATTTTCAATTATGCAATTTCAACATGGTATGAAAAAAGAAGAAAAGTAGGACTGCCAGTATAAAAGTCTATTTAATAACCATGGATGATGAAAAGACACCTAGAGAATTTGGGATTAGGGCAGCAGTTGTTATCAGGAGTTACTGAGACCTTGAGGATACATTTAGATGAAATAAAGAGTTATAAATTGTATGGAAATAAGACTCTGTGGAAAATTCCCTCTAATAAACTGTGCTTAGATAAAATCATTACGAAATAAAATAAACACCCACAATTATGCATAAGATGTAATTGATTTGAAGCATAGAATTTAGTACATTTTGTAATATTTCAGTAGAATCTAAAAGAAAATTGTATAATCTGTTTTTAGACAGAAAGGACATTCTCAGAAAGAGTCATGTTAACTATGTAGTATGTCAATAGAATTAGTATAAAATATTCACATTTAAGCATGAGAGGTAATTAACTTAATATGAAAATGTTTAGATTCAAAACAAAGTGATCATTAGTATAAAATTTTATATATTTTTGTTTGTTTCAATTATAACTGAAAAATGTGCTCAATATTTCCTTTTTTAAACTAAAAGAACATTCACCGAAATAATTATATTAATGCTATTGGATACCAATATTTTTTAAAAACAAAAATTGTGGTGAAAGATTTTCATACATGCTGCGTTGTGCATGTTTTGTTTACCCTGTTTATGTTATTCACATTTCCAGAAAAACCGTTTTATTCTTATTAATTTCATGTTAAAATTCAAATCCAAATTTGATAAAATAAGATTCACTCTAAAAAGCAGCGCATTCGCCTTTCTTGTAATACAATTACTTTAATAAAATGCCCAATTTTAATACTTCTCAAGAGATTTGAAACCTCTTTTTTTTTCTTTTTTTGTATAATAGCATGTATCATCAGTACATAATTTCGACATTTCTGCTTCATCGTAAATTAAGTATCCTATTATGAATTGTCCTTTGAAACATATTCTGGTAACAATTGTTTTTAAATAGCAAAACTGATTCTATTTATTTTATTTTATTGCATTCTTCCTATCTTGAGTGACATTTATATATTGAATAATATTTTATAAATGAATTCAAATTTTGAAAAAAAAAATGTTATTTTTGTTTTTAAATGGATGATTATAATGTTTTTATACAAGTAACAAATAATTTAGATTTTGTTTCAAATTCAGAAAATAATTGGCAGAAAATGCATATAAATGATTTGTGTACATATTTATTGGTTTTTGTTTGTAGTGTATCAATTTTATACTGGAACAAGTGGTTCAAATTTTATCAAACATAAAATTGATTAATTTAAACGATTTTATGGGTCATAAATCATTTAAAGAATTACGTACCATAAATCATTTAACATATTTTCTTCCTTTCTAAAGTTAAATAACAGTTTTCAAACATATTTGCAACTCAAACAAAATCTTTAAATGATTTATTCCATAAAGAACTTTGATATAGTGTTTCAATAAAACTAAAAAGTAAATAACATTTTAAAACATTAAATCTGCCAATTTTAAAAGATGAATTTTTTCTTAAAACCTTTATATCATAAATATTACAGTTATTTAAGATAAAATGCTTCGGTGTTATATACAAAATTCTTTACAATATGGTCCATAGAATATAAATATTTGTATAAAGTGAAAATGAAAACACTTTATATAGCGATTCTAGACTTTCTTTATCAAAGATCACTTTGATATTTATTTATATATTTAGATGGACTAAAAGTAAATAGTGATTACTGCATATAATAGTATTAATATTTAAAAATACCTATTTTCTTTTTTAAAATCTAAAATTCGTTTATAGTAACTGAAAAACTAGGAAACTGAAAATTCCTGGCTAATTTGAATGAAGGTATAATTTAAAAAATGCTACTTTCGTAATTCATCATAAGCACTTTGGAATAATCTGAAATTGTTCCAAAAATGTGCAGAAAATAAAAAAGGATTAATTTTACTCCTATTTTTTTAAAAAAATTTCTTCTGTGAAATTACTTAACTGCGAGAAGGTAGCGAGCATCAATCTTCTATGACCGGTACATATTGTCTCGTCACAAACCTCAAGGGTTCGTTGGAAATTTTTTTCCTTTCCATTTCAACACTTCTATTTTTACTTATAATGTGAATTACCTTAAATTAATGTACTTTTTCTTCGAAAAACTATTTTCATTTTCTTCAGAAACAACTCGTAAAAGAGGGAGATTTCTTATACATGCATAACTTATATTAAGCAAGGTAATAGGCACATCAAAAACAAAATCTAAGTAAATATATAACATCACAGAAAGATTGATATCAGAAAATAAGCCGAGAAAAGAAGAAAAGTGTACAGAGACTAAAGTGATAATTTCTTTCGGAGTTTAGATTAATTTCATACGATAATTCGCCCTTCTATAAAACAAATCTAAATTAATATAACTAAGTAAACTAAACAAAATGAAACTAAAAACTCCTATTTGAACAAGTTTAAAAATTAAAAACCTATCATTGTATTTAGTAAGTACTAATGCAGCTACTACTAAAATACAGAGGAATCTAAATAAAAGACAAGCCAAGCAAAAAGGAACATAATTAATGTATAGTCAAAATTATAACAAATAGAAAAATAATCTGGCCTGAAGACTTTTTCAAGGGTAACGCTCAAGCAAGGATTCAAAATAAGGGAATTTTTCGGTCAGGAAATTGGACAGTGTCCAACAGTATTGACTCCTCTTGATCCGAAAACCGCGTAAAATTAAGGCAAAGGAGCAATTTTAACAGCAAAAACACCAAAACAAAGCAACATTAAAAAGAACACCAAATAAAGCTAAAATATATACAAAAAATTTATAAAATAAAACTACATAAAAATATTCAACCAATAATTAAGAAAACAAAAAGGAAAAGAACATTCTAGAAACAGGCAAATAAATCTCACCATAGTATCCTAACCACTCTTCGAATTTGAATACAGAGTCAAGCAGAGAAAAAAAGATAAATGGAGATTATGAGCGTCATCTATTTCATTTTTACGGTGAAAATAAATATTTCATCATTTCTTTTTTATTTAAAATATTAATATTGCAATAAGTTTTGGGTAAATCATTATCGTTTAAATTTTTAATAAAATTATTAGTTATTTTATAAATAAAATTTTATTATTACAAATTGTTTTGATTTTATTAAATACTTAGAAAAATAAATTTTTGAAATTTTTAGAGTTATGATTAGACAGATAATTAAAGAATTTAATTATTTTAAAACTGAATTCGTCTCTTTTTATCGTAAATTCCAACTATTGTTTTATCATTAGCAATTTTGATTCTTAAATAGAGATAAGTAGCTTCAAGAGGATTTCTATTTGTTTTTGTTAAAATTAATCATTTAGGATAGCAATTTGTAACAATATTGGTATTCTCTATGTTAATGAAAATTAAATCATCATTAAATCTCCAACCATTTATTAAATTTTTTCCCACAATAATGTATCAAAATATTAGCTAGAGCACTTAAGAAATTAATTATTGTATCCCTTAACTTGTTTATAAAAATTATTACCATTGAAAATATAGTTTTCGGTAATATTAAGATTGCATAAAACCGGCCAGTTATTTTTATTAATGATATCTTCATTTAAATATTCGTCATATTTAATAGTAGATATATTTATAAATTTTTCATGGGGCAGGTTAGTATATAAATTTTCAAAGTTTTGAGCATTAATTTTATAAATTTTGTTACCTCTTAAAAATTCCAAAACATTTTTGTTATTATTAATAACACAGCTATCCTCATCTTCAATTCTATTTAGGATAATTTTAGGCATTAAAAGAAATGTTTCTCCTTGTAGTAATTGTAACTGCCTGTACTACAGGTTACGAATCTAAATATAATTGTTTTTTTTAATGAAATTTTACCTTTAGAAACAAATAGGGATTCTTTAGAGAGCAGGTTTTTTTTTTCTTTTTTTTTTGCAATTGCTAACATCCTTTTATCTAGTTCCTTTTTACCAGTATTAACTAAATTGTAAGTCAGATTGGAATTATATTCTATAATTAACAGTTTTTTATGATAAAATTTAGAAATTGTACAGAAATTATTTGTCGATTTATCTATAACTGTAATAATAAATATTTCTTTTAAATTTCTTCTTCTTTTTTATTGATTTGTTAACATTATTTATCTTTTCTTTTGTTCTGACGTTATCAGCATTATATTTTGATTTCTTTCTGCATTCCCGCAGATTACATTGGAAGTTAATGATTCCGTGACTCAAATTCGAGTCAAACAGGGCGCAGATATAACACAATTTAATTCTTGTGAATTTACCACTCGTAGTCACGATTTTCGTGAAATATATTTGAAGAAGTTATTGCTGTGCTGTTAAAGCATATTTGCTGGGTTCCATGATTCAAGATACAATTTAACTGAGTATTGATGTAATTTTAATTTTAGATATTAAATGTAGTAAAATTTGTCCCAGAGAAAATCCATCTCGAAAAGTACAGATGAAATTATTTGCATCTCTATATGTATTTGTATAAAAGCAATGTATGTTTAATAGAGAAATATATTTTATAAAAATTAATTTCTAATGGACATTTAAGAAGACGCAGCATTAACTACATACTAAGAAGGATGAAAATTTATAAACCAATTTAGCAAAATGAAGGTAAAAGATGCAATTTGATATTTTACGTATCTAGTATGATTTGTGGCTTTTAGTTTCTCATGACATTTTAAAAAATTCTTTTTCCTCCATGATGTGAAAATCGAATATTGAAGTCTAATTTTTATTTTTTTCTTATTGTCTTATATTTCTAAAATATTCTATAATTTGAAATGACTGCAATACGGTTGCTTACTGAACAGAATATTAACTTATAAAATCTCGATATCAAGATAATATTTAATATTTTCAGAATTTAGTTACATGTTAATCAAATACTTCTAACAAATTTTGATTCAATATCGATCGAAATATCTGATAGTGAAACTGAACCAAATGATTTTGGTATCTGTGAAAATAAATCACATTTAATATGCAGTAAATAAATTTCAGAAAAATAATGCAACAAAGAATAAAAACAAAGAATTTGAAAGCTATATTTTTTATTACTGTATAGAAAAAATAAAATAATTTGATTTATAAAATTCCGGATATAAAAAACTATCACTAAAACATCTAAAGAATTAGGAATAATAAATTTAAACAGAAATTTAAAAATTATCTTTTTCATGATGTAATGAATTAACTGTTTTTTAATAAAATTCCGTTATTCGAATTTTATTACAATTCTATTTGTTTCAAATTATAATTCATATCTTCTTTCATTATAATAAGAACACATATTAAAAGCATTTTTATCTTTTATAAGGGAGTAATAATACTTATTTTCTGGAAAATTACATTTGATTATCTAAGAATCTGAAAATATTGAATAGTGAATTATTCTATAGAAACATGCTCGGCAAGTATTATTTTCTAAAAGTATTTCTCATTTCGGAGACCAGATAACTTTCAAAAGCCTTTAGATGACTGGGATGGCGTGGGTTGATAATAACACATCATTAAGCCATTCTCCAGGAATGGATCATATTCCTATTACAATTTCTATGGGAATAGATAATGTTTGAATCCCTATTGCCGTTAACTATCAAAAATAGATAACCAATGATAAACATGATCATAATAACAATTATTGTATTACTTTTTCAGGGTGCAAGGTTTTTTGTAAACCATGCAATGATTTTCCTGTGCCAGATTTGAGACTCTGGCTTGCAACTGGATTTTGATTTTATTTGATAACTATATTTTATTTACTTAATTTCCAAATCATATATTTGATGCTCTTTAGGAAATAATTCTTCACAAACTACCGATTATTGTTGTCTTTCCTATCAAATTCATTGTCCAAGCAGAAGGAGTAACCGTGTTTTCACTTTGATAATCCATTTAGTACTTGAGCACGTATTAAATTTCATGTGTCCTTGATCACGTACTTCATATTTTCAGAATTGCTATTTATCTTCAATAGAAAATCGATTGTGATTCTAAACTATCATTAGAAGTAACATTTTCTTTCATATTTTTTTCAATTTTAATGCAGTATTTAATCATTTGAAATATATATGAGCGTTCTCTGCTTAAATATTAATGAATAACGGGATATCACTGTGAAGAGTCTTTTTTCATAACGGTAAAAAAAATATCTAATGTATATGCATTTCTTATGCTAGCCTAAATAGTATTGTTAAAAGACTTCGATGTTGAGAAAGTTTATGATACTTAGAGAAGATGCAACTATATTACAGTTCCTCCTAAGATGAAGCTTTGTTAAATTAATCTTTCTTATGAATTCTAAATAATTTAAATAAATTTCATTAGAAAATTCTCACTGTACTTTACTTTCAAGCTATTAAGAGTTAAAATATTTGTTTATAAAAAAGCCCCAGATTCAATTCACCAATACACAAAAATACAATGTTTCTTGTTAATTGGTTTTAGGGTGTTTTATATTCATGAATTGCTTATAGTGGATCTATTTTTGATGGTTTTAATTTGCTTTTTATCAGGTTGATTGTCGTTTCAATGGTATTGTGCTCTGATAAAGGTTTAGTAATCAAGCTATGATGAAATAACTTTCACTTTAAAATATTTGATTTAGTGAAAAGAAACTATGCGTATATGCGAAGTCACACGCAATACTTATACTTCATAATTAAAGGATGCATTTTTGAGTTGAATGTAAAAGTTATTGTAATAACTTTCGCTACATTACCAATTCGGTATTAATTTCATCAATTGTGACTGAAATATCAAGACCAAGTTACATATCAATATTATACAATACGCATTTTATATTTAAATTATACAATACGCATTTTGAATTGTATTCAAAAAGAACTTCTAAAAAAACATATTAATTATTGATTTTATTTTAAAATTGATAGAAAGTTTATTTTGAATTTATTTAAAAGTTCTTGTATTTTCTTCCGTTTTCTCTAGAATTCTTCGTTCAATATTAAAGGAGATACTACTGTAAACGATGAATATTTTAACAGGAGTTTTAAAGATTAATTTACAAATATCAGAACAGCTTCTAATAAAAAAATTCCATTAGTAATTCACAAAATATTATTATAGATATTTTATTATACTATTGCTATCTAATATTTAAAATAAATACATGTTTAATATTCGGGTATTCTCTCTATATGTATTTTAATGACTTGTAAAATAATTATTCAAATATTTAGATTCCATTTTTTTATATTTGAAAAATTATAGGTCACCAAATTTCTTTCATCCCAAATCTTATAACATAGATAAAGAATTAAGTGAAAGCTTGATTTTCTCGAAAGAACTTTTGTATCAAATTATAAATGCTCGGTCATTTTAAGAAATAGTTAAAGTCTTTCCTGGAAGTCATAATCCCTAATAGAACTCAAAACGAAAATAGCACACGGAAAATTATAATATATTATAAATATCAGAAAAAATAAGAAAATACTCATTAAAGAGCCAATTTTCATTTTCTTAGTGTGCCAGTGAATATATTTATTTAACCTAAGCACGCTTTTACATGTTATTCTTTCAGTAAACTCTTTATCACCTTAATCTAGACAACTTCCTCTCCAATGTGGAAGGATACATAAAGTATCTAATAAAAGTGTTCGAACAATGTTTCTGGGGCACTTAAGTATGCAGAAGGCGGTTGTTACTTTTTAGGTTATTCACTCTTATTTTATAAATTGTTTTCCTAGACACCATGGGAAATGGAAAGAAAAAAAATATTACGTTGCAGTAAATTATTTCATCATTGGAGGTATTTCAGGAAAACTCAAAATTTTACATAGAATAATTTCCAGACTAAGAAAAGACTAATTTTGACAAATGCATGTCATTCTAATTATTTTAATAGCGTGTTCAACAATATTATATTGAACATACTATATAATATTATTGAACACAGTCATAAAATTAATTTTCTTTACCTATTGGTAAAACAACCATGCATTTTTGAATAGTTTTGTAAGAAAGTGAACAGTATTAGGTAATTTTTTTATAAATTTATTTTAATCAAAAACACAATATTATCATGCGTTTAATAATATTGATTTTCTTTCAGTATCAATCTAATGAACAAAGAAATTTATTTCAACAATCCATAGAAGTTTTAGTGTATCTACAAAATATTTTTTGAAATAAATGAAGAATTTTTGTATCTTATATTTCATATTGTATTTGAAATCAACAATATTATTTAAAAATTGAATCACTATTTTTTTTATGAAACATGGTGAATAAAGAATAAAGGGAAAATATATATTGCATGTGTTTTAAAACTAAATGAAAAATATTGCACCAATTATATCTAAAATTTTCATTTAGGTCTAAAAAACTAATGTTAATAATGTTTAGTTTCACGTGAACCTATGTTTTGGAGATCAAACTTTAAAAAAGAAATTTCAGATTTTAGCCATTTATTTTTTTATTTTTTTATTTCAAAATGCACCTTCCCTTGTACGTAAAACATTGTAGTCTTATTTTGAGTGCTTTTCTAGTTTTGCATCATTTGTTTTCTAGAAAAAAAAGAATGCAGCCTAAAAAGTATTTGGAAAAATCATTACCTGATAAAAATATGAGACATTCGTTTAAACCACATGATTGGTTTTATTTTAAAATGCAATGAAAGACTACTGCAAATGTAACAAAAATTGCAGAATAAAATGAATTTATTCTGTCAATAAAAAATATCAAATTCACATTTTCACAAAGAATTCTTTTTATAACTGATAGCGACTGAGTTTGCTACAATAACTCTGCATACATTTGTCTTACACATAATTTTATTAAATTATTTTACTATGATCCTTGTCTAATTATGCAATCGTATTATATAATTTCTTATCTCTAAATTTGAAGTCCAATTTTCAAATAAAAAAATAAGGAATATTAATTTCCAAATGAAAGGGAGCCAATCTCATTAGTTCTATATCACATACTGCTTCTAATAATTTAATGTACAAATTATTCGAAATATAAGATACATATCCATTTTATCGCACAGTTTTGGTAATTTCCTATATTATCATGATACCAACAAATTTTTAAAAATATTGAAGACTGTTAAAACTATCATTTTAGAGGGAAATTAATTTAAATCTGTATATTCGCCGTAATCCACTAAATTTGTAAGTGATATGATTTTATTCTTTTGACTTTTAATCCTTTCTTCATTTGGAAAAAAAAAATTACACATTTTTTTGTAATTAAATTGCAAACCAAAGAATGCAGAAAATAGTATTGAACGTTTGGTAATAATTGAAAGATTAATAATTTCATAAATCTGGCTTATTTTTTCAGTTGTGAGATTAAATGCATAAAAAGGGAAACAAAGTTTATCTGTATATTGGAGCTAAACCGACAAAATTGCCTTCTACTGATTAAACATGTCACTATATTTTCCTTTTTTACAAAACTTTTTTAAAGTTCTTATACAAAAATGAAACTTTTTGTGCACATTCAGGAAATTTATTCAAAGAACACAGCAGCCAGAACTTGTTGGAATTCATTTTATTTCAGTTCTTACTTGTTTTCTTCCTAGAGCTTTCATTTTTTCCCTTTTAAATCTTGGCAGATGTTTCTAAGAATGTATAAAGAAAAATGCAGAAATGCTTCGAAGAAGCAAATCTTCCAGTTGAACTTTTTATAGTTAGACTTATTTTTCTTCTTTTTTATTGTTTCGCTAAACATAACCTTTATGAGCCAAGTGGAAAAAAAGCAGATATTCAAAGGAAGCCTTTATTCATGAATTTCTATGAAATGTTTTCTAACTTTGCTTTCTGCAGAGAAAATATTTATTAAATTGATTTTTTTGTGTGTTACAAGAATGCTAAAGTTTTAGAGAATATTGATTTTTTTAAAAATAAAAATCAATTTGAACAGGCACTTAAGTGATACCATTTATTAAAAAAAGAAATTAATTTCAGTTTCTTCCTTTCGATGCTAGATTTCATATATTCCCTTTTGATTTATTATATCATATTTAGCTATTATTAATTTTCAAAAAAAAAAAAGAAACAGCATTTTGTTAGCAGTTTAGTAGAATTAAAAGTTCTTAATTTAGATGAGATATTTATTTTTGCAAATTCCTCCATTTCTGAAAAGCAATTTATTCGGTATTATGGAAAAAGAAACTTAAAAAAACTGGGATAAAAATTAAGAAACTCTTTATTAGAAGACATTTTAGAATATGTGTTTTGAACGCTCCTTTGGTAATCGTATGAAAAAAAATGACATAGAACTACGGTTGTAGTTACAAGAAAGAGAAAAAATGAGCAAAAGGAATGAATATACGCGAATATACTTTTCGTGAATAAAATGAATATAAGGAATGAATATACTTTTTTTATACTTTATAAAAAAAGCGATAACTAATTAAATGAGGGAATCATTTAATTGGATTTGATTTGTCGAATGGAACACTTTCAACCATCGTTTGATCAGTAGAATGGAATTCTTTCATTTCATGTGCGTGAGTATATGGCAATTAAAAATTACACCATCTTTTTCAAATATATTCGCTGTAAACCTGCATTGAAATAAAAAGACTAAGCATTTTGCTCGTGCCTTAAAATTAGTTTCAGACCTAATAGACCAAAGCCATTTTAAAAGGTTTTTTTCTATACTCGATGCTACTTATGATACGATGAAAAAACACCATGTTTTGAAATTATATGTAAAAAAATAAGGTTTCTTATTAAAAACTCTAATTTTGTTGGAAAATAATTTTGAAAGCTATTGATTCCAAGCAAATATTTTACTGTAAATCTATTATTTAGGGGATTTGCATACCGTTTTCTTACCTGATCTAAATAATGAATTAAAAGCAATTTTTTCTTCCAAAATGCATTAATTATACAGCTTCTAGAAGTTGCATGTTAATTAAAGTACAGATTTCTTTCTTATTGTTGAACGGCTATTACATAAGTAAAAGAGGATTGACAAATTTTTGGGATTACTGCAATGTGGGTATCTTCAACTATACAATAAATGATGATAGATTATGATTAAATTGCCTTTCTGTTAAATAATTTGATTGAAGATAATTTAAGCGGAAAAGAAATGTGACATTATAAAATTATGAATTAAAAAATAATGTATAAATCTAAACTCTTTTTATTCAAATCATTCTGATACATATATTTTGAAGTAAATATATTATTTTGATAGTATTTTTATAAACGTAGAATATGATTAATATACTCAGCATTCTGCTCAAAAATCGAAAAAAATGGAAGCCATAAAACTTATTTAAATCATAATAGAAATTATATTTACTCTCTAAATTGTTTTGTTTTTTCATCTTTTGAAGTTGTTTTAAAACTCTCTATTTTAAGACTCAAGCCCTCAAAAAATCTGTGCAACCCACCGAAAGATTAATTACTTTGTAAAAGTTTCAAAAATAAGAATTTCTCAAAGTCTTGGTAGCTTATTATTATTTGTTGTTATTTTATTAGTTTCTTCAGCAATAAAAATAAACAGCAAGAGGCATGCTACTTGATGGAGGCATGAAGGTTGTATTTTAACGTTTTCGTGTGTTAGAGTACTCTTTCTAAAAGTTTATGATAAATGAGTTGGGAAACTCAAAATCTATTCAAAATATTCATTCGTCATTTTTTACCAATTAACTTTTAAAAATAAATACTGAATATACATTTATGCACTTAAGCAGTTGAAATTAAAAGAATCTAAAGAGAATGATTTATTGTTGAATGTATTTAAATAATCATCTCAGATGACAAGAGAAATTTATGGCAATGCATATTTGCAACTAATTTATATTTACATATGATAAATTTAAAAAAAAACATGACTAGCAATTGTTTGTTTTAAAGTTCCTGAAAGTTGTTTAACTTTTTATAAGATTTTAAGCATTCATTGTGGAGTAACGATTATAGAAATGTACCAGTTCCACTATGAGCATAGCATCAAAAAAGAGTTAGAAATTCTATTGTGACCTGTTTATAATAAGTGCTATATTTACAGTATGAATTTTGGTGCTATACGTTCTTTGAATTATTGTATCAGATTCGTCAATAAAAGTTTTAAAATATTGCCTTTTCATTGGTCACTTCTATAGATTATTATTCATTTTTCTTATTAGCATTCTATTTATTCAACACGACGATATGTTAATTTCATTTTTCAGACATCAGATTAAAATTTATTTAATATTCGACTAATGATATATGCTGCGAAATATATTATATGTAAGATTTAATGTATGGAATATGTATTTGAAGTCCTCGAGAGCACAGTAATTTTATTTCTTATTTTTTGATTTTGTGACAATATATTTTTTTGAAATATTTACCTTTAATCACAATTGCAGTAAAAGTAAAATTTCTTGTTTCTATTGTTCGTTTTATACATAGGCTATTTACAATTTAAGTTTCTAACTTGTATATTTCTTCGATATAATAAATAAAAGTAAGATTAATTTAAAATTTTAAATTTCTTTTTAAGAAAAAAATAATGTTTTCAATTCTTACAGAAAATTTTCAATTCAGGGGATAAGAGTAAGTTTAATAAAAACCTAAACTTTTTGATGCATTCGGAATTGTTTATCGAACTAGAAAGAAGGAACTGGAAGAGAAAATAAACCTAATGGTGTAATATGGCTAATATCCGCCAATAATGTACAATGTTTTTTGATAAATTAACAATTGCCATTTTAAAAGAAATCTGTAATGCTATCTACATATCAATAGCCTTGCCGCACATATAATAATCGCTTCGTAATAAAAATTTAAAGGAATTTAACATCGATATTTTTTTAAAAAAATAGAAAAGGAAAAAGAATTTGATGATTGAACTGAACACAATTTCACTCTAGGGAAAGAATCTGGAAAGTTAGATATCTTTCAATCAGAAATTGCAGGAGTTATTTATCTCAAAACATTGATTATTTTTATAAATTTTTCTGTTTTATTTAATAACTTTTATACACCGAAATGATCATTATATGCGTATCTGTGAGTGTAATGAAGTTAGCCGTGATCAGTTGAATGTAACATAATTGAAAAATAACAATTTTACTAAATCAAAATTTATTTTAATGTTTAAATACATTGAACGATTACAGAGAGTTAGATGAAACTAATCTAATATATCATATCGTTTAGTGGGATTTTTCAAGCAGCTTCAGTGTTAGAATAAAATCAGCTAAATTGGTGATTGAACGCTGTATTTCAAAGAGTAACTCTATTTTCTAGTACTAAACTGAATATCTAGTAATTCTTTATTTTAAGAAAGTTTCTAGATACTATACATTTATTTGCTATGCCTTGAAAATTTCAGCTATGTGTGGTTATAAATAATTTCATTTCCCGTGTATTCTCCACAAAATTGAAGGAATCATTATAAATTAATATGAATTATATATATATGAAATGGTAATGATTTGGAATATTACATTAAAGAAAATATATTTTTATTTAAAAAATATGAAATACTCGAAAATATATGTTTCGATAGAATAAGTTCATATATGTAATTCAATTGAATACGTTACAACGACCATAAGTCACAATATCCAGCCCATACTTTCTGGTGTAATAGGATAACCACCAAAAGAAAAAGAAAAATATTGTAACTAAGACTGGTTGGTTAATAGTTTAATTTGGAAAAAATACTTTGAGTAATTACTAAGTTTTAATGAATTTTTCTTCAAAACATCATACACACTTGCAGAAATCACGCAGTTTTTTTTCTTATAAAAATATTTTAAATCGAAGGAAAGGACAATTCCTACAAAATTCATTCTTAATCACACTAACTGATTCAATATATTCATGTACTCTCTATTAAAAAATGAAATATTGAGTTCTGTATTACGAAAAATGCCCAATTCAAAACATAACTGTACTACAATGATATGTTTATCAATAATAAATCATAAAAAAATCATAAACAATTACACAATGTATAAGAAGGCTTTAGAAACCGTTAACGAAGAAAAACATTAAAAAGTAGATGACATGGAATGGGCGTTGCAGACGATTAATATTAAAGTAGGATACATTGTTTTCCTTGTATTTCCAAGAAAGTCGAAAATAAAAGAAATAAATCTTAGAAATATTTTCTCTCTCATTTCATTCAAAAGCATATTTTAGCAATCGTATTCCTATGTGATATTGTTATTTGTGAATACAAAGTTACTGAGGAATACATACAAATAAATAAAACATGCACAAATACATTATTTCAAGTAAGAAATTCTAGAGTATTGTTTTATTTTTTTTCTAATATAACTTTTTAAAGAATTTGAATATACAAACAATAGAAACCCATAATTTTTCAGCTATAAAAAGGAAATATTAAAATGGTATGGCATTTTTTCGGTTATGATTGTTGTTTGAAAAGAAAAAAACGTTTTTTTTAGAGAAGTAAAATAATTTTTCGTTTTCAAAGTATTTAAAATTATAAAAAGTAGAAAAAATAATTATCAAAAAAGGAATTAAAATGTAAATGAAAAAATAATAGCTTTTATTTTTTGTATTATATATCAGAAAAAAAGAATAAACCCACTTGGATGCACAATGAACTTTTGAATTTTTGTCATTCCCCATTATATCAAATGAATCTTTTTTCCCATTTACCATTTATGCTGCTTAATATAATTAGGGTTTTTTTTCCAAAATGTTTAAGATAAGAGGTTTCATTATTTTCTGTTTTATTATCTCCATGTGATTCAGTACATACAGCTACACATATTATGCGAAGAACCACGAAATTAAGCATAAAATATGAAATATCATTCGCCTATGTAAATAATAATACGGATTTTTTTCTTTAATGCTATTTGATAATCATATGTGGAACAATATTCTGTGATACGATTATTATCTTTATGGAATATATGACACTTATGTCATTGAACTATACTTATTTATACATTGTCAAATGACTTATCTACTCAATATGCAGGTATTAATGATAATTAAAAAGAGATATTTTGAATTAAACTAAGTAAATTGGCACGACATAAAATATAATTAGGAGATAAATAGAGAATCAGTGCACCCTCAGTGCAATCATCATTTTGATAGACAGTTTGTTTTCTTATATCAGTTTGTAAGAGTATGTGTAGCATACGTTCCTAACAGTTGATCATTGTTCTTAAACTGTCTGGCCTGATCTTCTGAATACATCGAATGAACTACATCGTCCTACATCGAAGCATGATATACATATTACTAGTATACTAGTTACATATAACATAACGTGTAAATTACAATATCAATTGCAAAGCATTTTTTTGTCATTTAATTACTGGAAGCCATTTCGTAAAATTTTTAATTTCTCTGTAGTTTTAATTAAATCAATGACGAAATATATTATTGAATATCAGCTACTAATTGATTTCCCGGACGAGAAAATATTGTTGGTATTAAAAATATCTTCAGTAAGAATGAACAAAGGACATATGAGAAATGGTAGGTAGAACGCAGTTTCATTGTTAGTTTAATTCTTCCCTTTCATATGATAGAAACAACTAAGATACTTTCTTAATATGTGGTTGCAACAAATGGAGAAAGATGTAGTTATTATATTTTCATTTTAAGAAAATTTCATATCTATAAGTATAATATATTATTAACTTTAAGGTAGACAAGTACACGCCTTTAATCACCATCAGAATAACAACCAAGATTTGTAGAGACGGAAATGGCTTTTTCTACTTTTCCAGTGTCATCTCCTTAATTCATATGACAAATTATTCGAATAGGTAATGAGAATTTTTAAACATCTCATATGTTTAATCATAACGGAGCAGAAGTAATTGTGAGTAGAATGTCATTTGATTACAGACAATATCATGGCGCAAGTGAATTGCCTGATATGGGCCATTTCTGGCATTTATTTAAACTAGTAAAGTATTGTTTCTTTTTCTCATAATTTTGTGTTCGAGATGATAAAGTGAATAATGCTTAAAAATCATTTAAAGTCATGTTTAACGATTTTAATTCTTCGAGCTAGTAAATGGTTTTAAAAAAAATTTTACTTTTTTTTTGTATTTTTATAACATAATATTATAATATTGTAAATGAATATTTATCAAAATTTCATGTTCTAACATAAAATATAAGGGTTTTAAATTATTTTCATTATTTGTATTTTCTAATTGTTATTTAAATTAAATAATTCATGGTTTAATTTTGATGCAATATCATTTATTTTTTATTTGATATTTTTGTATTCTTATTTGCAGAACATTCGGTTAAAAGACAGCATTGCGTGGTAATATCAAATATTAAAAAAAAGGAATAATTTTAGTATTTCATATTAAGATAAAGGGTTGTTTTGATTATTTTTTTCCAAATTAAGTTGTTGCCAGTATAAGTTAATATTTTGGAAAATTTAATTTTGGAATTATATGACCTGTATATTTTGTTCAAAATAGTAGTTTTTCTTAAGAAATTATTATTATTTAAGAGGTTTTATTTATTTTTATATTTATGTACTTTAAGTTTTAATGCTTTTTAAATGCTATTTTTTAAAATTATAAATTTTCATGAAAACTTTTTTATAAAAAACACCATAAATTAAAATTCAATTAAAAATTTTGTTCAAACTTGGTATCATGATTTCTCAATATGTTTCAGTGTTTTTTGAAGTGGACAATAAGCAATCTATTTGTTAAGAAACAATTTTTCAGTTGCTTTCATACTTCAAAATGAATGAAAAAATCTTATTTCTCAATCAAAATTTAATATAAAAGTAGAAATTTAGCTTATTCAAACCTAGATAATTTATTTTCTGCCAGATATCTGATCTAAGTATTGTTTTAACTTATGCCTTTTTGTAGTCACCAAATTCATATGTCTTCAGTTTTAGGGGCCTTTTAACTGAAATATATGTGGACACTCACACATACACACGGCCACCCACACAGTTAAATATACATAATGGTAAAAAGCTCAACATTTATATACATATTCGTGCATCATAATATTTTTTATATTCTATTATTTTATATGATAAAATATATATTTTATATCATATTTATTTTATACAAACACTTTAGAGCATTTTTTTAACTATTTAATCATTTTATTTCTATGTAAAATATTTCAATTTTTTTTAATATCCTTTAATTCGCATATAATCCGCTCAAAAATAATTAATCTTCAATCAATATTTATGAAATTTTAAATCCAAATAATTATTATATTCAGATTTTGCCTGATGAATATTATAGATTTATAGATTGCTGCACAATATTGGATTTTATATATATATATATATATATATATACCCACAAAATACAATATTGTGTAGTTGTTTTTTGTGTCTGAACCCTTTTTGTGACCTTATTTCCGGATCGATTCCTGTTTTCGGTCAGTTAGCGTTCTGCTAGCGTTCCCACTACCCATTAACCCAATTCACTTAGTGCTCCATTAAATCTCAGAAGGGGACCCTCACACCCTCAGAGTTCCCGATAGAGCCACAAAACTGGCAAGACATTCACTTTCTGATTTCAAGTGCGTGTTTACGCCTCGATCCTTCGATTATTTCCCTTTTGGTTCTCTCGGATTGCAGGCTTTTGTTTCAGACAGATTTTATGAACGGGAATTGATTGTGAGAGGGGCCTTTTGTTTGCAAAGCTAAAGATCGTCTTGCGTGACTGAGAAGCTAAAGACGCGATCTTATTGATACAGCAGGGTTTGATTTTATTGAATCAGTGTGCGAAGAATTTCTAAAATCAAGGGAAGTTGTCCGATAATGTGGGAAATGATCCCATTATTTCGTTAATAGTGATTGTCAAAGTCAAATAATTGCACAGTATACGAAAATTTTTATATTATTTAAATCCAAAAAGTGAATCAAACTAAAAGGCATAAGGCCCATAAATAAATGAACTTATTTTAAATTTATCTGCAGATAAAACAGTTTTTCAGATAATTATGAAATTTTATTCAAAACTAAACCCATAACTGGAGACATGATTTTCTTTAAAAGGCCAGATACATAAAGTCAAAATGGCTCCATAGTTTTTTTTTCTTTTGTAAACAGAGTTGGAATTTATATATGTTCTGGTAATAGAATATATATAAATTCCAATAGAAACAATATATGTTCTGGTAATTATGAGGTAACCAAAAACATAAAAATATTATTCTTAAATTACCGAATGTCATAATATTAAAAGTTGTAAAAGGTGTTTAAAAAATATAAACAATATTTTAATAAGCATTTACTTTATTTAGATATTATAGAATTACATTAATGTTAGTAACTATTATAATATAACAAACAAAAATGAGGAATAAAATATTTCAAAATATTATTTAAAGAATATTTCTCAATTCTTTTTACATGATTCACATTAAAAGCAAATCAGAGACAGAGAATCAATGACTCCATAAATAAAACTTTGAAAAGAATTGCCAGGTTATAAGTACGTATTCATACTTAGACTTTTGGAAACATGTTGCTCATAGAGCAACTTGAAAGTACTAAAGATATTATTGTATTCAAGAACAAAATAACACATGATAATCAGAGTTAATGAAGTACGCGGATTAATTATGGTTCCTGCTTTTAATTGTAGGTTAAATAAGAAATGAGAATTTAAAAAAAAAACAAAGTTGACAGAATAAAATTATTAATTCAGCGTCAAAGAGCGTTATTTGCCGAATTAAATATTTATGTTTTTTAAATTTAAATTTGACCACATTATTAATCTTAAGTTACAGTAACTCATACTCATTAAATTTAGAAATCTCTAAAGCAAACTCTAAACTTTCATTAAAAACATTCGATAGCAATAACAAGTTATACTTTCATTAGCAGCTGCCATAGGATAGCCATGAGCTCACTATTCTCAACTGAAACTGACAAAGAAAGCAGCCATTTGGTCGTTATCCCAGGAAAAAACTAGCAATTGAAATGATTTTAAATACAGCACTACATTTCACACTTGACATTTATTTCCAAAAAGCATGAACAGCGGCAAACCTCAAGGTATCAAGATATCGCTCGATAATTGCAATCAATCGAATAATTGTTAGATTACTAATGTTTAAACAAAATATTAAAAGAACGAAGAAGAAATAAAAGTTCAAATTTCTTTACAAATCATGCACCTACTATTATGTGACAAGAAAGTTTTCGTGGATAATTCATTTTAAATGTGATGCTGTTGCTAAATGGAAACTCGTTATATATAACAAATCGAGCATTGTAAGTTACAATTGTTTTATCAAGATGATGAATCTACGATACTTGCTCTACGGAATTAAGTCTAAAGAAAGTGTGGAAGGATCCATTTACTGTTTCAAATCTACGATTAATAGAAATCAATTTGAAGGAATACATACGCTTAATATTAGTTCTGAGAAAGGAAGAAATTCTCCTTCTCCAAAAGCAATAGAGTAGATTTTGTTTCAGGTTGAAGAAGATAATGCATCCAGCGTAAAAATTGGTAATAGTATTGTCATGTGGCAGAAGTATTTGGTATGCTCCAATTAACTGCTCAGAAGGTCATAGAGTGTATTACACTGTATTACTTGTACAACTTATGAAAAAGCAGTTTTCACATGGTTGAGAAACACGACATCACTTTCCTCTATAATTCCAGGGCAGCTTTCGGAATGACTTTCGAATACCTTTTAAAGAAGCATAATGCATTTTAATTTGATGGTTTGTTGAATACGTACAAAGGCCGATTTCGGGTACCAGAAAAAGTTGCGTTCAGCATTACATGTTCCTATGTAATCGTAAAGTAACTATGTAGTATGGTTTACAGCATCAATCATTTTCTAGTAGTATTTCATCAAGGAATTATGTGCTAGAAGATCATATCGCTCAAATTTATGTTGTGGCCATAATATTTTTCTGAAGATAAATTTAAAGATAATAGTATAACCAAATTGGAATCTCTTTATTAGAATTTTAAATTCTCTGTTGTAATAGGGCTGAAATTTTGAATAATTTCCAAAAAAATTAAGCCAAATTCAACAGATAATAAATTACTTGAAGAACAATATTCATTACTTTTATTTTTCCAAATTTGTGAATGTTTTCAAACAGACTCAAATGTTTACGTAATATTCACTTCAATTTCTAATTCAATTCACTTGTCAATTCTATTTAACTTTAAAAAATACTCTTAACTTAAACCTTTCATGAAGGCATCGCGCCTCCCTCTCCTCCAATTATAGCTCAGTTAATTCTGTTTCGAAAGTCTCCTTTAAGTTTCCCTGTCAACATATTTCGGTAATGCTGCCTTTAGTAAAACTTACTAGAAATACGTATTACGAAATTTTAAAGATAAAATACAGTGTATGAGCACTTCATTGAATATTATGTTGTAGTACCCGTTGCCTCAGATAAAATAGCTAATTTGGAAAAAAATATTGCCAAAGAAACCTTTCAAACTGTTTAGCAAAGATACATATTTAAAAAGGACAGAGATATTCGGATCATTTATCTGTAATCATTTTGTGTCACATATATATTTACTACATTCTTCATTAATCTCTTCAGGGAAATAAAAAAATAATAATATATACTGTACGAAATAAAAGTATTTATCAGTTTAAAGCAGATTCCATGCATAATACATTTATCATCATAACATATATACCCAAATGTATTATGTATCTAGAAAAAAAAACATTATGGCAAAAATTTATTGATGCCACTCAAAATAAAATGTCAAATGCCCCTAATGCATCAGAAGAAAAACTTGGAAAACATAGGATATGAAATATCCATTTCGGTTGAATTTATAATAGAGTAACATATACATAAAATCGAAAATAAATTCTAAATAACCATTTCATTTTCCAAGAAAAAGATTTAATTTCACCAAAACATGTTTCAAAGGATTACTTTATGCTTCTTATATTTAGGTAATTTGTCAATGCAAGACATCAAAGAATATACATCAAATATGGGAATACCCGCTTTATATGAATACATATTTTTGATTCTTATTTATTTCAGAAATATTTTAAAAATTCATTTCACTTGGAAATACGAATCTACCATTTTTAGCTTATATTTAAGTTTTATTTTAATAAGATTAATGTATATTTAACAACAAAAACACAAGATTAAAAGATACATATTTGAATCGAAATTGACCATAAAAAGAGGTAAAAAAATGAAAAATAATCTACCAATGTATTTTACGTATCGATGTCAATAGATAAATGTATTCAGTTTTACAAAAAAAAAAAAATCCTAAAATCTACTTACATTTCGTTTAAATCGTTCCAAAATAGCCCTCGTGTTGCTTTAAATGGGACATTAATATAACTAAACTAAACTATTTCATTTAAATAAAAATATAGAGACTTTAGAATGTCTTTCGGGAATTTCTATTTAATCCATTCCACCTAAGTTCCCAAGAGACAGTTTAATTTGAACTGAAATGAAAAATATTAAGGTTATATTTTATTTAAAACATTTGAAAATAAAACCCCATAATAAATATATATACTTTTAAAAAATACTGATAAGAAAGTGAGTAAGGCAGAATTTGGATTGTCTCATTTCATAGTAAGTTATAAATAAAAAAAAATGTTAACACCTTTCATAATAATATCAAAAGAATATTAAGTATATTTTTGTAAGAGTGTAAATATTATTTTCTTAATATTAAAGATATTGCTTTAGAATTTTATTAATTGGAAATCTTTATCACATTTATCGTTAATTACGGTAATTACTTTTATGGTTACTTAAAACTGATCTTTTATGGGAAAGAAAAGTGAGACTGAAATCAACGCACTCTGTCAAATAAGTGTAAACTTTTTTTTCCAAATATTCAGTTTTAAGCTTTCAAACATAAAAGGATTTGAAAGCTTTTCTTTAAATAATTTAAGCAAATTCAGGTAAACTCAATTTAAAATTGTATAAATTATAAAGGGAAAAAGCATCATCAGTGCGGTCAAGGTAAAAAGTTTTAAAAAAGAATCAATATTAACGTTTCAATTACATATAATGTTTTGATTATTGAAAATTTTGAAAATATATTCTTACGCTTTCACTTAAAATCAGTGTATAACATCTTAATACTTAAATTACTTTTGGAGAAATTATGTTAATGCCAAAAATGCAATATTATTTAATTATTTAATAATAAAAATTTTCAGTAATTTGATTATTTTTCAATATGAGAAATACAATGATTTTTTTCAACTTATTTGTTCTTAGCTGTTATTTCCGAATCTTGTGCGTTCTGTCTGATCTTTCTGAATAAGCTAAGCATGGTAATTAACTAATTATTTATCACTTTACACCTTCTTTATTTTGTAATTACTATTTATTGATCACAAAGAAAAGAATGAAGAGTGTTTTAAATAATTTAACGATGAATGAAGATATAAATACAATAATTACTTTTCAATTTAATTTAATGTAAAATGTTTTTAATTATAAAAAATAATGAAATTATAAACTTTATTCATTATGAATGTCAATCTTTATTGAGTTTTTAATCTATAGATGAAATGTGTGTCCCCTAAAGAATTTTTTCTAGTTTTCTTGATTAAATAAATGAAATAACACTATATATTTGTTAAATTTATCGTAATTTGTTAAATATTTGAAGGAATTTTCTAAATAATCAAATGGAGTATATAATTGCACCTAAATATAGTATTTCCTAATGCTAGTTGAATTTATTTTCTTATAAATCCTTCTAGGAAATAATTTAATTTTGTATGATTATTTTTTCTCAGAGAACTACATAGTTTGGTTGCTGTTATAATTCCAATACCATATATTATTTGTTATAGTAGCATTAGTTGTTATAAAAATTATATTCTTTATATATTTAGCTTTACTAGTTCCAGTCTTTGATACCTTCTATCTATTTGACAACTTTAAATATTATTAATAAGAACAACGTTATTAGTTCTTGCTTATAACAAAAAAGTGAAAATTTATAAGAATGAAACAATTTTCAATGCTGGTAAGAAATTGGACTTTTCTTTGTAACTGTTATATATATCCGTGCACTTGATAACTCTTAACGTTTATTTTTTTAGATAAAACAAGCATACTCAATCCACATTACAATTTATAGTTTTAATGCATAAGAAGAATTCGATATAGCTATATTTTTATTTATTAAGGATTTATATTTCTAAATTCTTTAACTGAAAGCTTTAAGCTTCAGAAAAGTTAGTAATTCACTTTTCGAACCAAAATGAAATGAAGCGTTTGTGTGTACTTAGAAGTTTGAGTGGAAATATAGCCATTAGGGGATGGAAAAATGAAGCTTTCACGTGATTTTCCAGACAAAATGGTGATTTGGAGTTTGAATTCTATCTTCATATAAGCTTCTGGAAAGTGATTGCAATGTTTCTAAAAATTGAAAGTAAATTGCTCGGATTATATTACAACATATATAAAATGTAAAAATAATGATGACAGATATTTAGCTAAATCACTAGTATAATACGGTATACTAAAAAGATAATGGGACTTTTAAAAAAAGCAAACCGTCTGAATTACTATCATCAGTATGAAACACCAGAAATCACATTCAAGTTTTAGTAAGGAATTTAAAAAGAAAAAAAAATATATATCCGTAAATTTATTTATACCCATTAAAGTTTTTATTCCCATTACACTTCTGCTTTTTTAGAAAAGGGAAAATCTAGTTTCACTATTTGACAACCTTTGTAGCATGCTTTTCCAAATTAAATAATAATTTGAATAAATTAAAGCATTTAACGATCAATAAGATGCGTTATAAATAATTATAAGTTAAAAATGATGTAATAATTAGGTTATAGTGTTGCTTAGATGAAGTTAGCGTAGATAATTCGAATGTTAACTAAAACCAAAGATAGTACTCGGTGATAGTATCTTAAAGATAGTATCTTAATTCGGGACTTCATTCAAGGAACTAACTTTTCATCTGTTTTTATCCACAATACGTAATGAATGATCCAGTTTTAGAAAGTTACAGAAACTGTAAGAACATTTTAGAATAATGGAAAAATAACTAAATTTTATTCAATAACAAAAAAAATGTAAGCAATTCGACTGTAGTCAGATATGCAACTTGCGAACTGTCCTTTTCTGTTTATAGTATTCTATCACTGAGCCATTCAGTTCGAGCAAAGTTAGAACGTTTCGTTATTATATTATAAATTCTTTATAGTCAATTTTTATATGCTTATCGAGTTATAATATTTTATTTAAAATGCAATTATTATTTATTAACAATGAGATAAAAATTCACATTCCACCAATAATATATTTCATTTCCTATTAATTTTGAACTGAAGAAATTCACGAATTGAATATTGGAGAATGAAATACTCGTATTACTCTGTGGAATACTAACTTACGTCATCTAAACAAACGTGTTTTATTTTGACTAATGAAATCTCAACAGGAAATATTTCGTCGCCTTTTTTTCTTCTTGAAGAATAGCAATTTATTTTTCATTATTATTTTCTCAATAAATTCCTCACCAAGTCTCGTAACTATAAAACAAATTGCGTTTTTGTCGGAAATGCTCCATTTTTCATAGCAATCGACCAGTATCATAACCTCTTTTATCATTTGAAACTCTGGCGAGGAATTCGAGACTTTTATGAAAGTCAGCAAATATGTCTTTCCCTAGCTTTATCATTAGAAAACTCGTTTTTAGCTGAGTCCGCGAATTCTTGGCATATTTCGCGGAATCGAGTCATATCTGCTTTCAGATCGTCATACACATACACATTGGCAAAGAGGACTTAAAAGGTATCTTTTGCTGCGTAGAAATTCTAGAACAAACCAGTTCTTTTTGATTGCTAAGGGATGTTCGAAAGTGCGGTATTTTATTTAGGCATAAAAATATCTAAAAAAAGTGTTGCTACTTATCGATCGAATATATAATATCCGAAATTTTGATTCTAGAGTCTGCCTAGATTCATAAAAAAATGCAAGCATGACACCTTTTTTATTTAATGCTCAATAAATCTTTAAAAGTTAATAGTGATATTCTGCATGAAAGATAAAATATAACGAAATATGCTGTATACAAAAAAAAAAAAAATTCCAAACTTCGTTCGAGTTCAAATTATTTTAAATCTTTAGAAAAAAGTCTTTGTCATCACTTAATACTTTTCAAAAATATATTAATGTTTATTTCGAACACGTTACATTTCAACATCCTATATTAGACAAAGAATAACAAAGTGTCATACGGAATTTATATTTAAAATTTTCACTCACTTTTTGAAACCTCATTTACAGTTCAGAACTATTGTACTTTTTTATATTATAAATGATAGTATGCATCATAATCACCTTAATTAGTAGTTTAAATTATTAGGTTGTTCGGAAAGTAATTTCGTTTTTTCCTGACAAAGGATTTAATTGCATTTTTCGCACCCAATTTCATACTTAAACCGCAAAATCATTTTATGTTTTAAGAGCTGATATAGCAAGGCTTGAGTGTGAAAAAGTACAGCTGATTCTTCGCAGTAGTTTTTGGATGGTGTCCTTTTAAATATGGAGAGCAATAAACAGCATTTTCGTCATTTTTTTCTTTTTTGCTATAAAAGGTAAAAATGCTGTTCAAGCCAGAAATAAATTAGCCAATATGTGTGGAGAAGATGTGTTAACAGTACATCAGTACCAGAACTGATTTGCAAAATTTTTCCTTCAAATGAGGAGGCCAAAAACCACCTCGATCAGTTTTTTTTACAGCAAAGACCAAAACTTTTATGAGCGTGTAATCATGTTACTACCAAAAGGTATTAGACCAGAATGGCAATTTTATAATTTAATAAATAATTTATTCATTAAACGAAAATTTCTTTTCATTTTGACACAAAAATACGAAATGACTTTCCGAACAACCCAATAGATGTTATTAGTGATATATAATTATATAAGCTTAATATGCCTTATAACAATGAATTTTCAAAAACTCTTGATTACAAGATACGTAATATTTCGAATAGTAAAGTAGAAAGGAATAAAAGAGTTCAAATAACCAAAAAAAAATCTAAAATACACTTTTATTACAACATAATTTAAATAATAAAACTAATTATTAGTAAATTAAACTATGCATACTTACGAAGTTTTTTTATCAATATTTATATCCCTTTTTGTTTTTTATATTAAATCGTAAATGATAGCCTAGTTCTTTATGTCAAGGTACAATTATTTAAGATTACTTTCTCTTAAGAGGATATTAGTAAATAGAAAATATTTTTGTTAATTAATAAACAAATGTATATTAATAGCACGCACTTTATAAGAGGAATTATATTGCAAACAAAACTATTCTAACATACTGTTTCAAATATTTTCCATTTATAAATATTTTTCTTAGTTTTATACTTTGCATATGAGTTTTTACACATTACGTCCTAATCTTTTAGCTAGTTTAAACTGCTACAACCGTAGTATCTTAAGAGAAATCTTAGTTAATCATTTCATAAACTTATTCCTGTATAATTCTGAATCATTTTATACATTAGAATATACAGAAATCTGATAGGTTACAAAACTGACAAAAAATCAAAATAAAAAAATCTCATTTTCTTGTAATGCAAAAATCGAAGAAAATACTTCATGTTTACGTAACAATTTTCCCTTATAGCTTTTGAAGAAGATATCGAAAGTGGTATTTACTCACATAAACTTAGGTTATTTTAGAATTATGGCTCAATGGAAACGAAATGTCATATGAAATTATTTTTTATACATGTTTTATTAGATACTTTCATACAGCTTACTTTTTTTAATGCTCAAGAAATTGAATCATGTAATCTAATCTTCATAAATGAATGAAAATGAAGCTCCAGGTTAAATCCTGAAGTTCTAGAGTTACAAAGTACTCTGTGTTATAATTTTCAAAAGAAATTCACCTCCTGATATCAAAATAAAACATGATTTTGAACTTATCATTTCTGTATTTAGTTTGTATAAATAATTAGCTCAAGGTATTGCACAGCTATTTTATCAAGCCGGCGACAAGAATTAGATTTTTTTTTTTTTGCATGCAATTGAAATTCTATAGGTGAGAAATCTTGTTCACCTTTTCTACTTGCCAGAATATAAGAAGTTTGATTTTATTTGGAAATATAAATGAATTACATTATTCTCACATTAATAATTTAAAACTAATTTTTACTAAGCCAGTACTAATGTAGCATTTGTTAATTTGATTTATTCATTCCTAAAAAGAAAATTCCAAGGAAATTAAAGGCTGTTTCCCTGCCTATATTTTTTTCCTTGTAAAATAAATTTTATTATTGACTAATAGAAAACTGTAGTAAAAGAGCGTATGTAGTGAAACGTCAAATATATCATGCAATTTCAAATTAAGAATTTATGTATATTAAACATTTTTACCAACAACATTAATTTTTTATCCTAAAATTTTAATAATTCAAAGAGAATTATAACATGAAAAATTATTCATGCACATCGCAGCAAAAATGCAGCTACTGATTTTTTACATAAGTATAAAAAATCTGTGTATTAAGTAGCAAAACATATTTCAAACATTGTAACAGTAATTCTCGAAAGCCAAGTGATCCTTTGAAAAATGCCTAAATTCTTCCTGGTGACTTGTACTTTATTTTTGACCTATGCTCTGCTTTTTTTTACTGACATCGATGGAGAATTTTATTTTCAGTTTAGTTTTAAATTCCTCTCCAATTTTATGGTCACTAATTAGAATTCTTTCATTGAGTTCAACTTAAAAAACGATTTAGAAAGCGTAAATAACGATAAATATGTTGCAAAAGATGCGGTATTTTGCCCAAAATAATTAAATAATTTAAAAAAATGTAGTTATTTTACATTTTTATAACAAATTATTTTTGTATTTGTTCGCCCTAACCCTAATTAAAATATCTATGTAGAGCAGATATTAATGAAATTTAAGATAATAGCAGTTTATGTTTCGGTGTAACAAAAATTTATAAATTTGGACCCTTAAACATTCCATCTCCCTTTAATGAACTTAGATTAGCATTAGATTTCCAAATATTTATTGTAGATAAATATGATAATCTGTTTCAAACATTTTTCATTGTTTTCATCTCTAGAATTTCTTTGCCAAAAAAAGTAACATAATTGCCAAAAATACAAATTATTTAAACAAAGTAAGCAAGAACATTTTGAAAATATTGTTTTCTATCGATAAAGCGTCTATTACAGTCTCTTATATTATTATTATGTATAAAATATTGCCTAGAAGACACGAATTAATTTGAAGCACTTCACTATTATAGCAAAAAGCATTTTTCGAACAATCTTACTTTACGACAATTGCTGGCATAAAAAATGAAACATGAAAATTGAAGCATTTACAACGGCGAAAAGCAATTTTTTTACGAGACGAAAATGAAAACCTCTTGGGGAACAAGAATTTATAACTCACTTTCGGGTTGAAGTGAGGGATAAAGAATCGAGTAGGTTGCTGATCGATGAAAGATATTTGCTAAGCTGTAAAAATCGACGCTATGGGAGTGAGTAAAAGCCACATTCCGTGCTGTGGCATGCAGAGTTGCTATAACCTTAACTTCTTCGGTCCAATTCACTTTGGTGATATAGATGGGTGAAGTTCAGGATAAAGTGAATATTGAAGTATTTGCATTCATGTTTAGGGGTTATAATTTTTAAAGCTTCAATCTGGTGTATTTTTATGAGATTCAAAGTATAAGGAAACTGTAAAGCAAATTTCTTATTTTGCAAATCTTGTAAGTGTTTAGAAGTGTGAAAACGATATAAACTATGCTTTGATATTATTAAGGTATTTTAAAATAGTCAGAAAACTTGACTTATAAAAACTTACTGAAAAATAAAGCATTATGAAATAATATATTTATCAAAATTTCTTCTGTGTTATTCTTTCTTTTTTGAATTTAATTCAGGCTAATAATTTATTATATGAAAGTAATACTTGCATCAAAGTAATAAGGACATTTCACAAATTTAAATTTTATATAGTGAAAAAAAATTCCTTTGTAGAAGTCAGATTACCTTCACTTTTGATACACCAGATGACATGTTTGCAAAGCATATTTCCAATGATCTTTCTGGAACGTCATTATTAGATTGTATTCTAATTGAGAGTCGTGAGTTTTCGTGTTATTGTTTGTTTTGCATCGTGAAAACGAGCTAGAGTTTAAAAAGCAATCAAATAATTGTTCCTGAAACCCATCTATTGTTTTTATCTATCTCTTAATGAAGTTATAAAAAGTTTCATCCCCCTATACTTTAAAAAGTTTTAAAAAATAAACTTACATCCATTTTTTGTTGTATGCAGTTCTAAATTTGTAAACGAATTATTACAACATTTTCAAATAATTGTTTACATTAAATCTAAAGAAAGGAATGTAATTATCATAATGTAATGTAATTTTGGAAATGTTTTTTAAACCCTTCGCTTTCAGATTTAAACAATTTATAATACATTGCATTTTTAATACCTTCATCATACAGATTATCCAGAGTTTCTATAGTACAATTGTATGCAGATCATGCGACATATAAAAAAGCATTCATTCTTTCAATGAGCTAAAATAAAATTTTTGCAAATAAGGATTAAAGTAATCCTAAAAGTGCCACATTTTAATTGTCAAACGTGTAAGCAAATTTAAACCCATTTTAGCAATATGAATAATAAAAAAATTTGCTTCAATGAAATGATAATTTTCAAACTAAGTGAATTAAGTTTTTTTACATCAAGTGGAAAATGTTAAAATACATATAACATTAAATTTTCATTTCCTTGAATTAAATAAATTTTAAATTATAAATATTTTTTATAATTTATAAAAAATATTTTATACATTTTTGCTCATTCAGGGATAAAATGGTATGCAAAATTACATGTATAAAATCATGGAATAATAGAATGCATACAAAGTGTTATGAGAATAGATCTAAGTTTATGTGTTTTAAATTTTATAAATCAATTTAATCCATTAAAAAAGGAAAAAAAATGTCTTTAATCAAATATTTTCTGATTAGTCTTAAGACAGCAGTTTAACAAAATATAAAAAAAAAAACACTTCCGAAACATTTTTGCAGCAGGAAAAAAATATGTTAAAGTATTACAGTATTTCCTTGATTTAAAAACAACAATTCTTCCTTCGACATACTGAATTAATCTTTGTTTTTTTCCAAATTCCTTGTGTTTTAGTTGTTTTTATCTTTTAAGTTTTAATAATATAATAGAATTTTTATCATACATTTATTTCATTTTTTCGCCTTTTTGCTTTCATTCTCAATGATATTCGCTTGTTTAATTCGAACATAACAAAAAAAAAACTACTTTCAAAAATCGCTTTAAAATCATATGCATGAAAAATATTGCTTAATGAAGAGTATAAAATAGTTAGAAAGAATTTTTTCATTTGCTTTCAAAGAATTATGAATATTTGAATAAAAAAAATGAGAGAAGGATAACAAAACTCGCTTCTAAATGGCACAAAAGAGAAAAAAAGGCAAATATTTCACGAAAATTAAAAAAAAATACTTTGGGATTAAAAATACAAAAAAAGAGAGAACATACTTTTCAATTATATGTCCTATCAATAATATTTTTCATTATAAAAAACATCATTTAAAAATTTAACTGTAATTAAAAATAAATCAGAATGGAAATCCAGATTTTTTTCTCCAAATTTTAGTATCTTTTTAAATTCTGTAAACAAAGAGTAATGATTAAATCCAAATTACCTACGAAATAAGTATGTATTTTTTTTACATAACCAACAAACATTTCGCCATGCATAAGCAGATATATATCTATTCTGAATAATGTTAAATCAATTATGAAATATATATTGTTTGATTATGCAAAATTCCAGTAAATTCCTGATACAAAATATAAAGGTAATGAAATATGAATAATATGAAAATAGCGTAACCCATTCTAAATTAATTTTAAATCAGCCTTTGTTTTAACTTAGATGAATAAAAAATAACAGTCGAAAGTTTATCACTTCTGTTGAAAATGGCGGAAAGGGTCCTGAAAATTGTTGTTTGAACTAAATAAGAGAAATCGCACATATCAATCTGGTCATATAATTTTTAAATAACTAAAGTATCATACGTAAACGAATATGAAGAACACGTGAAAAACTATTTTTTTATACAATTATTTAGTTTTTGGTGATTCAACAAGTGATAATATAGATTCGTTTGTTTTGTTTGAAATATTTTTTGCATCAAAGTAAAAATACTCAAGTAATTTTCATTCATATTATTTAATTTTTTTTCTTCATAAAAAAACCTATAACAAAGTTAAGAAACCTATGAAAAATATTAATTAATTTTGTATTATGTACATGCTATAACTGGTAATATAAAAATGCATTTGCTGAAGACTTTTTGCTATTGTCCAAAAACAAATTGAAATATTAAAAGTAAATTAAATCCTTAAAAAATGCATGACTCCTGTCTTATAATTATATCAAAATAAGTTCTCAAAATCTTTTTTTGACAAAAGGTAACTCAAAATCCTTGACATTTAATATTATAAAAATTATAATGTATATATAAAATATAAATGCTAGAAAAATATTCCCCTTCTTACTTCCATTAATATTTATCAGAGCTTTAAAAGCGAAGAATAGGAAACTAAAAATATTAAATAAATTTGTATCAAGTGTAAATTAGTGTAGGCATACTGAATATTGTTGTTGATAAAATCCTGCATCTTTGCTTAATTTACAGCTGTTCTGAAAATGTTTGGTAAATGCATCCTGTATCCAATAATCAAAACCTAAATAAATCAATAAAGCTTTTCTTTATTTACATTGTAACTTGTTTTAAAATGCATTGATTTACTATTAATACATGTTAGTTAACTTTAAAATACATTATTGAAAGTAGAAAAATTAATCTGTTTAGAAGTTTAATGTAAAATATCTCATTTCTAAATAAATTAAGAGCTACGTTAATGAATGTTAGCTATATCAAACGATTCTTTCTTTTTCAATACAAAATGCTTACGATTATAACTGCTAACTTTGCTTACTTAGTATTTGTCGAAGATGTCTTTTTTTTCTTGCCTTCAACTTTTGTTTTAGAATCGTAAAATGCCAAAATGTTAACTTTTTGCTTACCATTACTGTCTTACTCCATGAACGTAACATTTTAAGCTTCAGTTAACTTAGATATTACAGTTTTCGAAGTATAAAAGTGAAATGAAGCGTTTGCATGGCGTTAAAAGTCTGAATCAACATACAACCATTAGTGGATGTGAGGCTGAAGTTTTCAGTCGGCTTTCTTGAGTAATGAGAGTTTAGAATTCGAAACTTACTTTCAATAGAAAAAGTAAGAAAATTATTGGCATGATAAGAACTGAGAGTAATTTGTTAGGATTGGATAGCATAATTAATGGGGCATGAACAGACATAGCATAAATATTTTGCTGACTCAATGGTATGAATAAAATATGCAAAACAAACTAGATTTTTTTTTAAATTGTAAATGTCTGATATTTCCTGTTTAGTTAGAAAGTTTCTGTCCTTAGAAGCATACGTAATTTTATATTGAGTTTTGAACAAAATATATTACTAAATGGTTATATGCCTCATTTCTAATGATGATGAATAAGTGACACACACACATATTTTTTATTTTATTTTTCAAACACGTTAAAAATTGCATCAAATGCAAAATCTCCATTCATGAAAAATTTATATAAAAAGAAACAAATCTAATAAATTAGCAAAATGGTTTAAAATTTGTTTCTGTAATGCTTAATTACAAAGAATGAAAATGTCCACCGCAATGTTTAATACAGTTAACATCGAAACAAAATAATCAATAGTAATTAATTAAAAATTTGCTAAACAGGCGGAATCATTTATTCCTTAAATAATAATAAATATTTTCATCCGTTGGTAATTTTGCTTTTTTAAATTTCAGGTTTATTGTTGCTATTTTAGCTATTCTAAGATATAATTTATTACAGATTTTCTAAGTTTATTGGTTTTTAAAGAAGGAAAAAATATTCTATTTCATGAAGCATGAGTAGATGAATTGCGTTAAGTCTGTATTTCTAAGCGTTATGTAACCATACCACAAGCGATATTATATAATCTGTGATTTATCCTTTCGAAGCTAATACCTTCAGTTAAAGCAGTGATTCTCAACCTGTGGGGCGCGCCCCCCCTAGGGGGGGCGAGCACACTAATGGGGGGGCGCGAGCATATCCAAGAGAAAATGTTATTTAAAAAAATTGATTAAGTTACTGAAAGGAAAGAACACACACGTACAAAACAAAATACATTTCGACATATTTAATAATTAACTTATTAAATTAAAACAACTTACTAAATTAAAAACAAATTTAATAATTATTAGTGACTTCCTTCGGCCTGTTTTATATTGCAAAGTTTTTCGAAGGAGGGTTTCATATTAGAAAAATACACTCTCAGTTCTTTTTCTATAATTAGCTGAGATCTATATTTTGTCTTCAAAGAAGCCACAGCAGAAAATCCAGTTTCGCAAAGGTAAGATGTTGAAAATGGTAGTAGAATGCGAAATGCCCTTGTTTTTAATGCAGAAAACTCATCACCCTCTCCTGCCCAAAATTCAAAGAGTGATTTATTACTAAATTGTCTTGGGGATACAAACCTGAGCAAATATTTAATGCAGACGAAACTGCACTGTTTTGGAAGAGAATGCCAAACAAAACATTCATTTCTAAAAGCGAAAAGCCTGTTCCTGGATTTAAGGCAGCAAAGGATAGAGTTATACTGCTGCTATGTTCTAAAGCATCTGGAGATTGTGTCATTAAGCCACTGATACTTTACAGATCGCTTAATCCTGGGGCTTTAAAAAATCTAAACAAGGACAACCTGACAATGTTTTGGCGCGCTAATAAGAAAGCGTGGGTTACAAGCGCTACTTTTTGTGACTGATTCCGGAATTGTTTTGTTTCTGAAGTTGAAATTTATTTAAAAAAACAGAATTTAGACTTTAAAGCACCTCAAGTTTCGGACAATGCACCAGGTCATCCTTGTGAACTTAAAACTATGCATCCAAATATAAAAGTGACATTTTTATCACCCAATACGACGGCTTTACTTCAACCTATGGACCAGGGAGTAATCCTGGCCTTTAAGCTCTATTACATTAGACGAACCGTCAAAATCATTTTGGATAATATGGAATGTAATCCTGATATGAATGTTATGGAATACTGGAAGAAATTTGACACAGCAAAATGCATCGTAAACATAAAAGAATCATTGGAAGAACTGAAGCCACACACATTGAAGTCATGCTGGAAAATACTGTGGCCTGCTTTGACTGCGAAAAATGAATCTGTGCAAATTCAAACTTTGACTGCAAACATAGCCGAAATCGCGAATGGAATAGGACGAGATGGGTTTGAACAGATAGAATCAAGTGACATTTAGGAATTGCTTGAATAGCAATATGAAGATTTGACTGAAACCGACTTGGAGGAAATGTTAAATTGACATCCCATTGAAGAAGAGGCTTCCACAAGCACTGTAAACGTGACATTTTATTTGAAAAATCTTAGTGAAGGTTTAAGAATGGCAAATGAGCTTTGTGATTTCTTTATGAACATTGATTCGTCTATGGAACGAAGTTTTATTTATAAGAGGCCAATTGCTTATGCGACTGCTGCATATCAGTCTGAATGGAAGGAGCTTTTAAAAACTACCAAGCAAGAGAAAATTATAAAATTATCAAACCATTGCCTAAGCCTTAAGATAATGAATCAAAATGTTCAAAAATTTCAATTAAGTTGATTTATATATATATATATATATATATTTATTTTGTCACCTAGGAACGTATCCCCTATAATCCGGTATAAATTACCATTCCGTATTCACGGTTTCTGTATTCGCGGCATATTTATGGAACATATACCCCGCGAATAAGGAGTTTTTACTATACACGAAATTATATATAACATACACATTCAGAATAAATTCAATAGCAATGGAAGGATCGACTCGAATAAGATTGTCTGGAATTGAAATTGGCGTCATAGAACTTTCGCCTTCTCCCTTTGAGAAAACGTTTTTCACATCTGCGCACGCTCCTAACTTAACGTTTAAGTTGACCAAATTCCAGACAAATCGAAACTTCTCGCGAAACCGTGCGAATGCCCATCATGGCTGGAAGAAAGAGCAATAAAAAGGCATAGGATTCTTGTTTTTTCAATGCTGAGGATCGGTGTTGCAAAATGTCAATAAATGTGCGTATTCTTGGTAATTTCTAAAGTTTAAAATTAAGGTTGTAGAGTAGGTTTAGTTGCAAAACACTCAAAATACATTATTATTGTATACATTTTATTGTATGCTGTGGGGAGGGGGGGGCGTGATGAAAATTATGATTGAAAATTGGGCCGTAAATATTAAAAGGTTGAGAAACACTGAGTTAAAGAGATATTGTCTTTTGAGCGATGGCAATACATTTTTACTGCCTTTATTACTAACAAATTCCTCATAACCTAGAATTTATATAAATTCTCTTTATTCTTTAAGAAAGGCTTTATTTCAATCACGATTCATTTGAATTCCATGAGCTCTTATATTGAAGCTTAATAATTATACATAAAAAACACCCCAGATTTTTGCAGAATCAGGTATATTATCAAGAATCGGTATATTTCGTGGAAATATATTTGTCCAAATCTGTTTTTAGATTATCTAACAGTGATACAGAGAAAAGGTTTTAATAGCATCTTTTGAAATTGGAATTCCAAAAATAAAATTGAAACCTTTCATGTTAATAATATGTGTGATGGATAGTAAGTTTTAAATAATTGTACAAAAAAGCAGAAAGAATCACAATCTAAATATAAACAGTAAGATTAGATTTTGTTAGAACTACAACAGCATGTAAACACTATGAAATTTTTGCATCTTGTTTATACTCAAATACTATGAATTATATAAAGGCTTTGTATATTATTCGAGATTAAATATTAATTTTAGGAAGGTATAGGGTAGAAAACATGGTTTTTAACTCTAAACTTTCCACAGCTGTTCAAATGAATATTTGTCAATGTAGATTTCTGAGCAACTGATGCTGACATGATAATAAGTTTAATGTTAATTGAATATAAAATCCACAAGAATCCTATTATTTGCTTCCCGAGAAATTATCGCATTTCAAACAATAGAAAACGCTGACAAGGATTAAGTTTTTTAACATTGAAATTTGTATTTATGTTCATAACAATATAGATAAATTTCTCAATAACAATATAAATAAAGTTTCGCAAGCGTATAAATTGAATGTTGTATCAGAAAGATATATGTAATTATGATTAATTCAAGCCACAGATACTTTAATCAAATGGTTATACAATTTTCCGAATTGCTTTACTATAGTATAATGATCGAATTGAGTTTCATATAGAAAATTTCCTTTCAAACGTTAGTAAGATTAAGTGAAACTGAGCTTAAGTATTTAAGAATATTTAATACATAATTTTGAAAATCAAAGTTTATTTAATATAATTAAAATATGATTCTTCTTTTAGTTAGGTAATTAACCAATACTTTCAATAATTTCTTTTTTTTATCCACTTGCAATGCAAAATTTAACAGCGATTTAAAAGCTCCCTAAAAATAAACACATCTTTGTATAACATCGCTTAGGTGTTGGAAGATTCATTGCAAAATGTTTCTGGAAAATTTATTACTTTCTCGAGTTTCCTCCATGATCTAAAAGAACAATACAAGTACCGTTAGACAACAGAGTGATAAATTATTTTAAGTAGACAAAGACAAATATATCAGGATCTCCTGTATCTTATAGAAGTTGGAGCAATCCAAATATTTTAACTATTAAATTAATATATTGCATACATTTTTGTGCTCTCAGAGCAAATTGAGCGAGTTGTCTGAGTTGCTATTTCACAAATTACTTTTAATATAATTTTACTTTATAGCACTTACTTACATAATAAATGCGTAAAATGAACATAACGATTTTTTTAAAGTAAAAAAATAAGAGTTTAATATTACGTTTGTCGAGAATTATTAGAGGGAATTGAATAACCTGCTGAAGATTGAAACTATGTCGCAAAAATCGACATTACAGATTCAAAGGCATAACTCATTTCAAAGGCATTCATTGCGTTTATCTTATTGTTTCATTGCATGCCGTTAGTATGAGCTGTAAAGTTCAGAATAAAGTAATACTGGGATATGCAAGACCTTTGCAGATTACCATTTTGAAATATTAATCTATATTTGTTTGTTTTATATGTTAGGAGACACAGCAATTAATATATGATAATTCCATAATGAAATCCAAAAATTGAAAGTTATGTAAATAAAATGAAGATAAATGAGACCTGTTTATTCAATGCGTATTGTATTCATAATTTTTTTGGAACTAAAATGTCTGAACTATCTGATTTGGCATTTAAATTCAATCTTATGCAATCAAAATATAATTCTCTAATGATTCAGCATGTATTAAAGTCAAATATTAGTAAAGGCGACATGTCTATGATTAAAATAAACGTAACCATATTAGTATTGTGTAATACGAGACAGACATGAAGTCCTGCTTATAAATTTATTAAAAAATAATGTTCATACTTCAGAAGGCTATAAAACACTTTCTACTGAACCAAACGATAGAAGATTTTAATTACAGATATTTTGAATATATTCATAAATTATAATATGAAAGTGGTATAAAAATCTATTCATAAGTGACGCTGTAATAGACATGACATTTTTAAGCTGCTGTATGAAAAACATATAATATAAAAATTAGCATTAAAAGTACTGAATCTATCATCATGTTCAACAATGTCCTGCAAAAGAAAAACTATATTTTCCATATCTTACCACAGTAAGTCTGCTAGAATATCGATAATATGACGCTGAATACTGTCTTGCAGATCTTGAATTGATATAGGGCTTGAACTGATATTAGATGTTAGATATTTATCAATCAGTTTCAATATTAATCAATTATCAATTTTCTAAAAACAAAATTGCAGAATCAATCATAAGATTTATTGTATAATGGGAAAAAACTGGCATGCTCATAGTACCATGAGCTGCAACAGCTGCTGGATTAAATAATCGTAGCACCTATGTCCAGTAAGTCGGGCTATTAATTCGTCCTCAACCTGGAAGAATGCCCAGCAATACAGCTGTTACGAGTTTCTGCATCATCTTCTTTAAGGGGCACGGAGATATTGGATTTTTTTCGTATTTGCTTCATACAACAGACATAGTTGTAAAGGAGTTCTGCTGGTTATTTTAGAACACATTTCTCAATAGCCTTTTCTACCTGAAATGTAGGGATGATACGCATAAAGTAACTAATGCGTGCAGAATCCATCTGCTTTTTATCAAAACAATAATGCTAATTTGCGCTGTTACGCAGATGATGTTTCACATTTCCTTAAGTACTCAGATAAATGCTATTTGAAATATAATACCTATTTATTGGGAGATTTGTGTATTATTTTTTCATATTTAAAATGTGCTATACTCATCATTTCAATGATCTAATTTAATCTCATTTTATTCAATAGATATTTGGCATTCTTGAGCCATATGAAGAGGATTTATTTTGTTAATCTTGTACATTCAATGGTTAATCTCGGTTCCATTAACTTTTTAACTGAGCCCCAAAATAATGAACCTAGGTGCTGAATCTACATAAAATTTATGCTATTTACCACTGTAGTATATCGTATGCACTATGCTGTTGACTGTTACTTTTATACTTCTGTTCTATATCAGATGGTAGAATGGAAATGTAAGAAATTTTAGAAAGAGGAAGATAAATGTTTAAAAACTTTGTGCACAATAATGATCAATGAAAACATATTATTATATATTTCAGCTTATTTTAGGTTTGAGATAAACAAAGACACCTACTGGATGATACCATAGCAAAAAGAAATCAACAATTCTTTTTTTCTTAAAATGTATCAATAAAATTAATGATTTATCAAATTTAACGATAAAATTATTAATTAATAATATAATAAATACATTTTTTTGTGAGAAGATTCATAGCAGCATTGTAACATTTGTAGAAATGGATCTGAATTTTTTTACGAACAGCCTTATAAATGCTGTGCTATAGTTAAGAATTACTATGTCTGCATTTAACTAATGAAATGTTAACGTTTTTTCTTCTTTAAAGAGAGACATTATATAATTAGAATTGTATGATTAAAATTTTAATTAGTTATATGATTAAAAACCACATAAAAGGTTATAATCATTTCATCGATGTCAATAAAAATGGAAAATATTTAACTAATAAGATATGTAAAAATAAATCTTTGTAATAAAGCATGATAAATTTTCGCAATATTAATCAATTTTCCATTTTAAGAGATAAATTTTACAGTTACTTTTTCTTATAGAACTGAAATGTATGTTTGATATATTAAATGAATATCAAACCTAAAAAAAATAAACGTCCTGCACGGATATTTTACTTTTTGATAGATTCACCACAAGATACCTCTTGCTAAAATTTATCACCTTTCACCAGCTTCCGATGTTAGCACTAAAAATAAAGAAACAATATACGTAACCATAGACAGATGGGTGATAAATGTTTTAAACCTGACAAAGATAAATAACTTGGGAGCAATTGTTTCTTATCGAAAGCGCAATATCCAGTCCTTAAAATAATATCTTGAAATTATACTGCGTAAGTATCCTAGAATATGAATAAAACAGAACTTTAAGTAGTTAAAGCTATGAAAAAAAGCACGCATCTGAAACAAAACTTAAAGTAGTTAAAGATGTTTCGCGAAAGAGTTTCCATATAGTTTTCCCGAATCCCACCAAAGTGATAAGAGAAAAATATAATAGCAGTTTGATATAGGTATAAATTGTATGCATTTTCAAGCATAAAATGTAAGTAAAGTGAAAGTATTATAATTATCAAAATTCTCGACTCTAAAATTTTGGTGAATCTTTAATTTCAGATATTTCTCATTTCGAAAATATAATTTCAAACAATTACGGGCCGGGAAGGACAACAATGGGCCGGGTAAATAAATTTAGCATAAGAATTTATCAGCATTATTAAGCCATTTACAGATTGTGACCAAAAACTCCTCGAAAACTGAATGTGTTTTCATACATGTAAATGAAACAAAAAAATTCAGAACAAAACTCATTTGACAAATGAAATATAGCATGCAAACTTATATTAAATTCCAGATAAAATAAAAAAAAAAACAGTATAAACTTTTCTCAAAGAATTTAAGGAAAAGATATCCGAATTAATGTTTGATTTATTTCACTTTATAAATTTTAAGAACTGCCATATTCTGTACATTTATAAAAATTGTAACTTTTCTAATGTTTAGGAAAGAAATGGAAGCAAAGTTAGGTGTAATAAATTATTATCTATATCTTTTCTACCAGCTAGATGAAAAAATGGATCTATTTCCAGCCAATAAAAGTCATTATTTAAGCAGTTAAAATCGTCACTACTAGAGTTTTATAACATTCAATTCCGTGGCATTCTGATAAATTATTTTCATTCCCTAAAGGTGGGTGACATTATGATATATAAGAAAAAATGGTAAAAATTAGCAATTGAATTCAAGTATTGTTATTCCTGAGATTTAGTACTGAAAATGTCATTTAAAAAAGTAGTTTTAATATGAGAATTTTATTGGTTTGAAATGACCTGAAGGAAGAGAAAAGAACTAAGAATATTGGCACAATCGATTATGAAATATAAGAACTAGGTGGAATCAAAATATGAATGGCGAATGAGTATCTGTTATTTGTTGAATTAGATGTGGCATTTATACTTTTCGATCCATAAACATGTCCCAATTGCCAGAAAAATAAGTACATCAGCCATAAAGAAGAAAATACCCTTTCACAAAAAAATTTCTTTTGTGTTAAAAATATAAATTTTTTGAGTTATAAGAAAAAAGGCAAAATAGGTAACTTTTATCAGTGATTGCTTCGTTCTTTACTTGTAAAGTTGTTATATGAAAGTAAAGGAAATGCAATAGCTGTACTTCCAGAGTTTCGTCAATTTGAGAATTTGTACAAAGGACCAGGGGATACCAAACATGTCCAAAAACTCTCTAAATTTAAATCCCTAATGTAGCAATGCTAATGCCTTTATTTATTTTTATGCAAGATGAAGTTCCTTTAACCATTGTATTTTATGTACAGCAGTTTCTTTGGTAACATTTTATTAATAATAGAGTAATTAGTCATGCGATTCCGGCAACCTAACCATATCGTTCTACACAGATTAATCCCTGTGATTTTTCTGTTTGAGGATATTTAAAAATGTTTATTTAGGATGTCTAGAAACCTTGACAAATTTGAAAGACAGTTGCATGTGAGAAACATTTCAATTGACCAATTACTATCCACAGTTGGACTAGCTATCTATAGAATGCATACTTTACGTTTGGTGGAAGGGTGCCATATTGAACAATTTTCCTTGAATCCATGATATGTTTATGATTGAGTGTTTGATACGTTTGAATAAAATATGTTAACAACACATATTTTGAGTCGTTTCAACATATTTTTGTGCAGCGCCATCCATCAGTATTTCAGGTACTAATTCTTTTTCATGTAATCCGTTTACCCAGGTCTTTAATATTCTGTTCAATAATTTTGGAGCCTTTACATGAAGTAGTTCGTTGCATAGAGAGATCATAGTGAAAATGTTTTAATTTCGATTATCTTCCATGGAATTTTTAAAAATGCGTTTTCTGAAAAAAGAAATGTGTGGAGAAAATGCACTGCTAAATTTCGACTTAAGTATTCAAACTAACTTTGATACTTATACATAAATGAGTAATACATTATTAAAATACAACAAAGATAAATAGTTTTGGAACTCATATCGCTTACTGAAGACGTAAGAAATGGAATAACTTTTATGAAGTAAAATATTTTTTTTACTTACTTGTTTCGAATGCTCAAATTCTGTCTATATTAATCTTATTTTTTTAAATCAAAATTACACAAAACAATTTTTTATTCAACTTTTAATCAGACAAATATGATCGTAGGAAAGGAATCGTAACTTCCGAGGGAAAAAAACAATGATTTTCCAGTGAAGGGGAAAACATCTGGTAACAGAGGCAGAATTTATAACCCGTCCTCTATCTATTACCTATCTTCAGCTTATAATTAAACCATAAAAGAAGCTATGATAGCAATAAATATTAGAAATATTAATAATTAATTGTGACAAAGATTAATAACTTAGCTTCGCTTGTTTTCTACTGAAAATACAGAAATTCTGGTCCTTAATTAATATTTCGTACGAAACTTCGTGTATTCGACTCGAATTAATTCTGAAATGCTGTTGCCTAAAGCTGTTTCCGTGTTGTCTTACTTTATGACAAACACTTCCATAATGAACAGTATACAAAGAAAGATAAGATATTTTTTACGCTAAAGAAAAGAATGAAAGCCAGGTGAGGAAACGAGAATTTATAACTTAGCTCCTCCTAGAATGAAAAGGACCTGAATAGCTTTTTGATCGATGAAACATATTCGTAATATTCTAAAAATCGACATTGTGGGACATTGCTCTATTCTGCCAAGTTTCTACACTTTTAATTTCATTAGCTTCTTTGATATGATTGAGAGAGATTAAGAAATAACCCTTTAGTGGGCCTTTTCGTTCAAAATTTACATTTTAGTAAAACATGCTCATTTACAAAAAAAGTTTTGTTTATTTATTTAATTTTGTTGTTATGGTACAATATTCCCACTTCCCAATACAAGCAAAAGTTTATCATTGACTTATTCAATAAAAAAAAGTAAATACAAATCAAAGATAAATATGCAATTTTGTAAAACTACTTATTGTTGGCTGTTTCCTAATTTAAAATACATTACTCACTCGTAAACTAAGCTGCAGAAAAACCAAAAATGAGGAAAATCACCAAATGCTTTATTTTTAATTATTCTGGTGATCCAACATAAAAAAGGAGCAGCATATAACGGGGCATTAAACGCTGATCATGATACTATTGTCCATTTATGGTTAGTTTTGGTACTACAATGTTTGTAAGATATTTTAATTCGGTAGTGATATATTTACCACCTCCTTAAAAAAGGTTAAATGATTCTTGTTTGAAAAGCATCCATTTAGTTCATGTAATTTATCATTCTGAAATATCAATCGACTTCATTTTATGAGATTTCGTATGACTTGTTTAATGCAATAATATTGTAATAAAGAAAACAAAATGTCTAAAATGAAATTATTTACCACGAGGAAGAACATGAAAATTCGGTTTGAGAATTAGTTTAGTTTAATATTGTTTTAAAACAACCAAGGTAAAGGAATTTTAATATTATCTAATCAGTTATATTTCATTATTTTAATACGGTTAAATTAGTGGGAAGATTTGCAGATTATTACTAATAAAACTTAAGAAAAATGTAATTTCTATTAAAATTGTAATTCTAGTGTTGGGTAACAAAAAATAAATTAATATTTTGTTTAGGCTTATTTCTTTTTTATTTGAATTTAAAGAAAAAAACTAGACGCGCATAATAAATAAATTAAAGAAGACCTCAGATCTTCTTTAGTCAATATTTCCATTACATTTTAAAAATTATCCTTATTTAATTATGAAAAGTGTTTTTTTTATTCAACATTTAAATTAAAAAGCAGTTTATTGTTTTCTCACTTTTGAAGGGAAGGTTCAAATTCTGAAGGTAAAATATTTTATCTTAATATTAAATATTTTATATTAATATTAAATATTTTATATTAATATTAAATGTTTTATCTTAATATTAAAATACGAAAAATATTTTGTTAGCCATGTTTTTTCTTTATTTCGATTGAAAAGAAAAGCACAAGGCATCAACCTAGGTACATAAAATGGAAGAAAGTCAAAGAAATCCTGATATCTGCTTTAATCAGAATTTCATTTACACATTTCTCAATTGTTCTTATTTAATTAAAATAAGTTTTGTTCAATTTTCAATTCAATTAAAAGACGGTTTATTCTTTTTTCGCTTGTGCAGGAGAACGAAAAATTCTGGAGGTCAAATATTTTAACTTGTATAAAATATATGAAAACCAAAAATTTTAGAAACCTCCAAGTTTTGCCTTTCCAAATTCCGAAAAAAATAATACCTAGTTATAGTTATATGTCTGTCAGTTTGTGAATAAAAACAAAATTAATTTCAACAAATGAAAAAGATACATTTTAGATATAAGTAAAATTCCAAACAAAATCAACTGTTTACCAATCATTATATATTTAAAATCGTAATAAATAGCACGAAGAAAATTTGTATAATATCACCAATATATCAAAACAGGTAATAAATGCTGAATACAATGTATCAAAAAGGTTAACTTTTGGTTGTTTGAATGGTATTCATAAAACTCGAAAGCATTCTATTATATAAATGATATTTGGTTTTGACTTAATTAAAAAATTAATATTTTGTGCCTGCTTGAAAATCCATGTGCGGCTGAATATGTTAAAAAATGCATGAATTCATACCTATAACTTTTAATTCGGTGCATTTAAAATTTAAGAATAGATGCTCAATTTTTCTCTATATACAATAGAACTAAACACAAAAATCTTTAATTTTTTTAAAATTACGTCCACTGATTACAAGTAAAGAATGAGTTCATAGATTATTGAATAGAAGAAAATTCAGATGGGAACTGTGTTTTCCAAGACATTGAGATTTTCAAGTTTGTTAAATTAAATATTTTATAAACTACAATAAAAAAATACTTAAACACGATTTTTAAACATTGAGTTCATAGTATTCTTTTCAAATACATATTATCTACAATGGATTAGTATGTATCATATTAATTTACTTAAATAGTTTAGAGCGCATGTACTTAGTAAAAGGAGATATTTGTTAATAAAAATTAAAATATTTTGATGCATCATTTAGAAAAAAAAAACGTATATAAAACAAAATTTTTCATAAGCCCACATCAATAAATTAGCGCTGAATGTTTTATTTAGTATTTGTTCAATCTTATGCGGTAATAGTAATTTTTAGTATTTTTATTACAAATATATTTAAGTTGAGCGTTTTAAATATTTGTGATTTAATTTATAAAGAAGAAAATTAAGTTAGATTAATAAAATGTGATTTATGTATATCAGCGAATGTATAATTTATTTTAAAAATTCTCAAGTAATTAGTTAATGAAATTTTGAAAAAATTCTAATATAATTTATGCATTAATTTCAAAAGATTTGCAAGAAAATTCATGAATAAGGTTAAAGTCAAAAAATGCTCCATCACAAAATTTAATTAAAATTATTTGAATATTTTATGGAATTATCTCTTTGAGTTCTACATTACACATATTCATGCAGAAAACAAATAAAGAATACGATTTTTAATCAGAGAAAAATGATTACTATTCATGAAAATATAAAAAAAAATTAAAATTATATTTCACGTTTATTCTAAATATTTAATTAAAAGTCAGAGATTAAGCAAAATGAGAAAAACAAATCTCCATTTTAAAAATCCTCAAATTAAAAGAAGACTTCAAAGAGATTTAATTACTAATGCTGCAAATTAAGAAAACATGTTTATAAATATTAAATATGATTTCTTCATAAATTTAATTCGGCATTCACTTAACCATTCTCTTGCAATATGTATGCTAAAACGAAATTACGGTAGAATTTTAAATTCTATTATACTAGAAAAGTAATCTTGATTTAATCCTATAAAGTGGAAACGAATTTTTCCAGATATTTGTCCATTTGCTTTGGAACTCGGATAAAAAGAGAATTTTCTATCTTCCGGTATTAGCTGAAGGATTTATCAGAAAACTCAGAGAATTTCTTCAAATATCTCATACAAGAGAGCTAAAATCGTTTGCTGATAACATTTTTTATTGACAGGATTCTTTGGATCTTGGTTACGCAATTTGTAACTTATGTTTTTTCTCTTTTAATGATAGATATGTAACAAATCAGAACATTTTAAAAAAGACTTAAACATTGATGTTAGTTTTCCTTTCATCAATGTAATGCCCACCTACAAAAAACTATAAGATTCTTAGTAAATAATGATAAATGAGTTAAACTAATAATTCAAACTGAGTATAGAATGAAAATATTTCTTTGACACAGTTTAGTTTCCTTAATTTGTTTGATTTTTCCGCCCAAAATCAGAAATGAGATGTTTAAAGCAATCAGACAGTTAATTACTCATTTATTTCACAATATATAGACTGAAACGAAAACATTGTGCTTACTCAGTTTGGTTTATGACTATACATTTGCACGAAAAAAATATGTTCAAATTATTTGATATTTTTTGGCATAAGGAGTTTATTTTTTGAAGAAATTCCTACTAAATATTCTTTATTTCTGTTTTAGCTTATCAGAACAACCTTAATTTATAGAAATAATGCATAATTTTAGGATAGGTTTTCAATATTAAAAAAAAAACTATCTAACAATGATTAAACATTTTCGGTAATCGAGTTTATAAAATCATATACAACCCATAACCAGAGGTGAGAGTGAAAATGAATCCACTTTATTCATTAGCTCTGACTGTGGTATTTTACTTTTGAATTCAATAATTTCCTCAGTATTTTCAAGTGGTTCACTCATAAATATGTTGGCGAAAGTCTAAATATGAAAATAGGCGTTTAACCGAGTTATCCCTTTTCACAGTTTATGCTGCAATTTATGGCGTCATGGGTTTCACGTCTAAAAAACTGCTTTAATTTGAATAATATAAGAAGGATAAAAATATATTCTTAAAAAATTGTTTTCGTTCTTTTTTTATTGTTAAAATCTACTAGTTATTAGCATAGGTGTAAGTTCGTAATACCTGAGCGAAGTCGATACTTTAATAAGTAGTTTTATGTAGTTTTTTTCTAGTTTTATGTAGAAAGCTTCTGTAGAACAGCTAATTTTATTACATTTAACAATTTTATTATGAAAATTTTTGAATATATTTGTTAACTACTTGATATGTAGAATATGAAGTTATTCAATACAATTTAAAAATGACAAAAAATAAAAATAACAATGGAGTTATTTTCACCATATTTCTGGGAACATGAGGAAATACATGGCAAATATGTATATGCATATTTAGTAATTTTAATTAATAATTAACTACCTGAACTTGAAGTTTTCAACTTTGCATTTTACTTGAATAACATATAATATTAAATCTACAAATAAATTTGGTACGCAAAAATTATAAAATTCTCTCTCTCTCTCTGTATATATATATGCAGAGAGAGAGAAAGAATGGAATTCAATGCATTCGATATATTTTAATTCCCTTATCTTCTCTACATTATTATAAATTATCTGTAAAGAATTCGCAAATATTTTTCATGACATTTCTGAAATTCTTTGGTTTAACTTAATTCAATATTTGAAATTAATTATTTCTTAAATTTTGGTTTAATTTATCGACACAGCTCGGTTCATTTAATTTAAAACAAATGAACGCAAGAATTCGTATCCAGTTGACAAAAGTTCTTAAAAGAAAAGAAGAATGTTGAGTCTGATTAAGGTTCCTATCCCAAATCAAATTAGTCGAAGAACGGGGTTTAACATGGCCACCTTTTTTTATCTTTCAAAAATAATGAGCTCGGTTGAAAGACCAAAGAAAAAAACGCAGTATGGTAAAAAAAATAATTGAAAAAATTCTGTTTTTTTAAAAATTAATTAATTTATTTATTTTTTGTAAATAAGAAATCTGTTTATGTATTTATAATGAAGAACTGAAAAAGTATAATAAAATTTCGTTTCTTCAAAAAAAAAAAAATCTAGATTTTGTTTATGCTTATATGCTCTGAATTATAGTAAAATCTTAAGGCGGGTAACTGGTCAATTGTTTTATAGCTATAATCGATCAATAACTTGTTTATTACATCAGTGTGGAATGAGGTTGCAAAATATTATATTTAGGCTTTAGTTAAGGAGAAATTTAATCTTTTATTCACAATATATCCCATTAAAAATAGTGTTCAGTGAAAAAATGTCATTTGAGATGCCAATTTTATCTATGATTTTGATTCTTGAAAGTCAATTTTATCATGTTTGAGAATATTTTGAAGTCAAAAGATAGAATTAATTTTTATAAACAGATGGAAAATAGGATATTTCCTACAGGTTTCATAAAAAATGATACTCACGTCTATAATAAAACCCCGTTGTAATTAAAGTCTACTTGAAATTAATAAACATTATTTAAATTTTGCGAAAAAGGACATTGTTCTTTTCGATCTGAAAGCATTTTCTTTGCGAGAGTAATTTGTTTTGTTCAGCCATTAATCTAATGGAGTTTTGGTAGATCTTATATCGTTATCTTCAATTTTCTTACATGAAATAATAATGTAACAAAAATGCGATTTTACTTAAATTGTCTTAGAGTACTATAATTGCTATCCCTTATTAATAACAATGAAATAATCCCATCTAAAAGAGTGATGGATTAAGGCAAAGTCTTCTTTTATGTAATATTTAAATCTACGAGCGAGAATGAGAATTTTGGCAGATATAAACAATTTATGCTCTTCTTATATGAAGTATTTACATTAATAAAAAATTTCTGCGATCTCTCTTCAACCGCCATGAACTGCTATTCTTGTTATACTTTATGCAACAACAATCAAATATTCATATTCAATAGACTCAGTGAATAGACAAGTGATAAGGGAATAATTAGTGTCTAATTAAGGTATATAAAATATTAATTGATTAAAGAGGAAACGGATTATTTTAAAAATAGACTGAATTTTTAATTGCGTCCTTGCCCAAAAGTTGGACCATTTCAGAGCGAAGATGAAAATTCATCTGATGAAACGTCTGCACTACTTTAAAGTCTCAACTTTTTAACGTAGACCTTTTGTTTTAAGAAAGCATAGAAAAAGTATTCTAATGAAACTAGATCAGGCATTCTAAGTACCCGAGGAATTAAATTCTCCGAAATCAGGAATAACATATTTTTCCAGTCCCACCAGGTTTATTAAATTTGTTACTTGTCTTCATTCTACTTGAAAATGATTCCCACTGGTTAGAAAAAGTTAAGGGCATATATACATTTGATGTTCCAGAAACTCTAAATATGTTTTGTTGTTGAAATGACATGCGAATACAGTGAATTGATCCTCATACCACAAGTTTTTTTTAAAGATAACGATGAAATTGTACATTCTTCATTCAATCCTCAACTTTTCGGTGATCAAAGGAAATTAATTATTAATTATTTAATTTGTTGTTCTTGAAAGCTTATATAGATTATTTAGATTTATTGAAAGCTAGATGGATGGATTTTGATAATTGCTTCATTGAATATAAGGCTGAATAATACTTCTATAACTACTGTTCCTTCCAACTGGTTTAATTTTACGTATATATAATTTGTAAAATTAATTAAATATTTTCCAGAGATGTCATTAAAATCAGATGAGCATATAATCATATTTTTTTTTCGATATTTGGATGCAACACTTCAAAATAACACGTCTTTATTTTCCTTGCTAATTTAATGATTGAACGATGGAAATGTTGCCTGGCATTTGGCGTTTCAAAAATGAAAAACCGCAAAAAGCTAGAAATATAAGTTTGATTGTTAAACTTTAATGAATATTTTATTGAATAACATGTCATATCCTGTTATTGATTAAACTATTGCTCATCCAAATGTAGTCTAAAGATAATCTTAATACGAATGGAACTGAGCAGTTAAATAAATATACCCATTAACTAATTTTCTTTAATTATTCATGATTTAAGTTCGTAAATGACAAATAAAACTTAAATGTTTAGGATTATGTAGCAATGAATAGGTAAAGGACGATTCTAGAATCCCGGGTTTTTATCTTGCTGGCTAGTTGTAGTATAAAATAAACGTTAAAAATAGTATGACAAAATATATACTATTATGAGGTGAATAGTTATTTATTATTCACTATATAATTTATAAAGTTACTGTGAATACAGTTTATCAAAAAAGTTTATCATAAAAATTTGTAAAATTTGAATTATTTTTTGTGAACGCCATTACAATCAAAGGCCATTAAAAGCATATAAACGTTACATTAAAAGCATATAAACGTTACTTATAAACGTTACATTAAAAGCATATAAACGTTACTTATAAACGTTACATTAAAAGCATATAAACGTTAGTATCTTCTACAGATATGTAGAAGATACTTGGATGTTTAGCTTCAAAATAATATATCTCGTCGTTTTCCTTGCAAATTGACAAATGAACTACATGTTATCTGATATTTAAACTATCAAAAACATATATTTAACATTTAACACCACACCACGCCTCTGTTTCTAGAACTCATGTGGCTTTTTTCCGGTAGAATCAAAAAGAGCAAAATGTTAGAAATAAAAATTTTCTTAACGAAAGTCTGTAACATGTCATAACATGTTACTGATAACAATATCAACCAATCAAAAGTAGTCTACAATATTCCTAATATGAATAAAACTGATAAATTAAATGAAATGTCGATTAACTAACTTTCTTTAATTATTACGGATTTATGTTCTTAAAATTCCTATAAAACAAAATTTGTTTGATCTTAATGTAATAAACAATAGGAAATGGCAGTACAAATAAACATGGTTTCTATCTTGCTGCCTAATTGTAGAATAAATCAAAAGTTCAAAATAGTACGAAAAAGTACATACTATTATTAGGTGAACAATTGTTTATTATTCACTCTGTAATTGATAAGCCACTACACATAATAGTATATTACATAATTTAATACCAATATGTAAAATTTTAAATTTTTTTCTGGAACACCATTAAAATCAGAGAAACATATAATCGTAAAATCTACAGATATTTGGATACATAACTTCAGAATCATAAAGCTCTTTATTTTATTTACAATCTGGGACTTAAACTCCATAAATATTATCTGACATTTCAAGAATGAAAAATAATAAAATTTTAGAAATATGAATTTGATAGGCGAAGGTTAACGAATATTTTAATCAATAACATGTCAAAACTTAACGAGACTTTTATAGCAATTTCATTCCATTGTGGAAAGAAACTGTAATCAAAAACACTATTATGTAAAATGTATGGGAATGAAGTTTTATCCATTGGTGCATGGAAGATTTAATATCTGCATTTTAAAAGAAATTAAAGATTATATCTCTCTATAAACAATCATAAACCCACGGCAAATTTAAATGTCATCATGTCAAAAACATGCCAGCAATCAGTATTATCGCTTTTCTTGTAGCATATGAATAGCTATTCTTATTATTATCCGAATAAGACCTCTTTAGTAAGCATTTTATAAGAATTGTGTATTTGACAGTGAAGAAAATATATAACTTCAATCTTTTCATAAAGATAAGAAACAGCTTTAAAAACATTGCAAGCTATACAAAGAATTCAATAAGGACAATTATTTGCCTGCAAGTAATATAGCGTAAAGTTTATTTGCGTAGATTTTGAACATTCTACTATATGGAATTTTATTAAACACTACTGTCATCTGGGAGACTAAGTTCATACAGCAATACTATATTGTAAACAAAATAAATGCTTAACATATATAAATTGTTTGCTTTATTTGAACTGGTTGCAATATTTCTTAACACTTTTTTGTAATTTATATGTAAGCTTAGAAGGCATGAAGAAAAAGAACTATCAAATATTTCTCATTTGTAGAAACAAGATATATAAAATGGGAAATGCTAAAAAAATTTGTGGAAGCAAATAATTAAAAATGAAAGCATACTAATTTCTTGGTGATGATTGTATTGAAACATAAATACAATCACACATTAAAGATTTTTAACGATTCAATTAAGTGATTTATTGTGACAATACCTACCGTGCTAAAACTTACTGGTTATGTAAAATAACAAGCATTTGAAAATTTAGGATTGCATCATGTAGTTTTATTTGCATTTTTCTTTTAAACGGTCTATAATTCTATCCGCATATGTTTGTATTGCATAATCCGTATGTACAATTCATTTTCAGAATTGTGTACTCATTTTGATTTGAAAAATTATTAGATTAGAAAAGTGTAGGTATTAAGTTTTATATACTTTTTTATTAAGTTGAAAGTAATACATTTATTTTATCTATAAGCTTTGATTATCATTTTTATAAGAACAAAATTTAATTAAATTAATTTTGAAATAAATGGAATCTTTATAACCTAAAATAATAATTAAAATATTTTCAACATATTGATAGATTTTAATAGAAACCTGCTATTGGAAAGTTTTCAGGCTTTTTTATTCAGTTTTGATAGGTAAAGAATCTTTTTTTAAACATTCAACCCAATTAAAAATGAATTTTATCTACCTTTGAATTTGTCTGAAAAAGTGTCTAAATTTTCAATGCTAATTTTTTTAAAATGTTTTCATTTCTGTATTTTTTAGAGATTCGAGAATTGAAGACAAAAACGTTAATACATTATACAACAATAACGAAAAGACCAAACTTTGACTCATATGATTTAAAATCAATATGAAGAAATAATAAAGGTATAAAAGATGTACTATGTACACTCAGAAGTTAATTCAATTTAATTTGTTGAAGATGTACAAAATCCCTTTTGACAAAGACAACAAATTTTAAAGAATATTCAGAACTACAAAGTACGATCAATAAATTTTGAACTGAATTTCTTTGAAAACAATAATTAATCTGGACGAAGTGAAATTAATACATCTAGTTCAAAGATAAATGTATAAGATTTGTTTACAACCATCTTAATTCAACTCATATATATAAGAATTTTTAATCGATAATATTATGATGGTATGGATAATAATTGTTTTTTCAACAACAATTTCAAATATTTTGCCCTTTTTCAAAATTCTGGAAAACTGTAACTTCACATTAAAATAGCTTCATTACATTTAGTGAAAGAGATACTTGCGTCGCACGTAATTACAAATTGCTGTTAAAAAGTCCTCCAACAAGAAATAGGTTCCGACATTTTCCGTTTTTTCTGGATTTAAAACATGTATTTACATGGAAACCTAAAATCTATATAGACGTGTTTTGAGAAAACGTTAGATTATTTTATTAAATAAAGAACAAAATGATGGGGCATGTGACTTTGAATGCATGAAATTTGAATGCATATTTGCTTTGATCAATAAAAAAGAATATGAATTTTAAAAAAATCAAAGATGCTTTTTGAGAAATCTCTTTAAATTGTCATCATGACTATTAGTGAAGTAAGATGTGGCCTTCTGTTTGAGAAATTACTGAAAGAACTTTGTTTCTTTAATAAACTATTATCATTAGAAGTACAATTAAACATATATAAAGATATTTCAGACTACACAAACGGGTTAAAAAAAACTAATTCTAATAGCCTAAAAGAAATATCTTGGTTTTAAAAAATCCTTCATTACTAGATCATTCTATGTTTCTATAATTTAAAGGATTAAATCACAATTAAATTACTTTTATTTAGAGTATACAGGATGTTTTAAAAGTCATAGGCAAAAATTTAAGGGGTGATAGAAAACTTCTAAACAAGCAAATTTCACCATACAATGCAAGGGCGGTGAGCAAGCGGAGAACCGCTAGATAGCGCTGTCGTGGAAAGTATAAATCAAGAGTTTTCTTACACATCTTCATTTATGCTGAGTTCGAACAAAACAGTTTCAAACATAAATTATTCAACATCAATACAGGGGATAGAAATTTCTGGGATGCAGTAAGACCATTTACAAAAAAGAAAAAAAGATATCTGTACTCTAAAAGGACCGGACAGTATTGCTCAAACTGACAAAGAAAAAGCAAACTGCCTGGCTGACAGCTTTGAGACACAATTTAAATTAAATAACATAACAAATGATGACATAGAAAACACAGTAACTGACACACTTGCTAAATTCCACACCACGCCAACACCCAGCTGCAACAAAGACGATCTACCCCTTCCCACTGAAATTATTAACTGTATTAAACAATTAAAAAATGGTAAATCCCCAGCAATATACGGAATAAATAATAAAATGGTTAAAAATCTTCCCCCAAATACCATAATAGTATTCACAATTTTGATTAATAAAATCCTCGAAATTGCACATTTCCCCACACGTTTGAAATCTGCACTGTACCCATTTTAAAGCCAGGAAAAGATCCCACAAACCCATCTAGCTATCGTCCAATTTCCTTACTCCCCACACTAAGCAAAATCTCTGAAAACGCAGTACTAAAAAGATTAAATAAACACATACAAGATAGAAACATCCTTTGCCCAGAGCAATTTGACTTTAGACCAAATCTGTCAACTACCCATCAATTAATCAGAGTTACTGAATTCATCTCTGAAGGATTCATTAACAATAAAAAAACTGGAGCAATATTTTTAGGCATACAAAAAGCCTTTGACAGAGTTTGGCAGGATGGATTAATACACAAATTAATTGTTTATAAAACACCCCCGTATCGTATAAGTAAATTACCTCTTATCTAAGCAACAGAAAATTCAATGTTAAGATTGAGGACGAGCTATCCAACACAAAAAATATAGAAGCAGGAGTACCCCAAGGGTCAAAACTAGGACCTGTACTGTTCACATGCTACATCAACGACATACCAAAACAAACTGACACTTTACTATGCTTATATGCCGACGACACATCAATACTGGCCAGAAACAAAAATCCAAACTACATACAAATGGCCCTAAACAGACACCTAAACAAAATTTAAGACTGGATGCAACTATGGAAAATTGACATAAACCCTACCAAGACTGAAGCAGTACTGTTCCATAAAGGCACCAGAGAAATCATTTGTCGCCAAATCACGATAAACGACCTGAAAATCTCCTGGTCTCTGGAAAGTAAATATCTAGGATTCACGTTGTACAGAAAACTAACTGTTAAACCTCATCTCTTAAAACTTAAAAACATATTCCGAGGAGCAGCGCTTAAATTCTACCCTTTAATTTCCCGGAATTCTAAAATGAATAGGGATGCCAAATTACTTATTTTTACTGCCTATTTGCGGTCTAGGGTCACACAGCCAAATCAAATTTAAAAATTGTAGAATATCAATACAACTTAACAATTAGGAAAATTGTAGACGCCAAATGGTATATGAGAAACACAGATATCAGGAAAGCTCTTATGTATCCCTCCTTTAAAGAAGTAATTAAAAAACTTGCCACGAATTTCTTCCAAAACCTTGGCAATCATGATAACGAAGCTTTAATTAAAATTAATAAATACAACCCGGACCCCAAAATTAAAAAATCTCGAAATATCCAGTTAATCGAATAATTCCACAATAATCTCTCATAATTAATCGCTATCCCAAACCTTGAACCCGTCTTTCTCATATACCATGTACCAAATAAAACTAAAAAAACCATTCCTCTATACACTCGTCTCAGGATTGCAAAGGCTAGTTCAAGCAGCCTATGGGATAACAGCTCAGTGTTCTACTCTCTCATACCACCACGAGGAGTAGAAAGTCAACGCCAGTTCACTCGCCGCCGAGCTCAATACAGGTACCATGCCAAGAGCGGAGGTAGTCCAGTACGGACGGGAACTCCGTCAATCTACAAGAAGCGCACATCGTCATTTCTACAGTAGACATCTGAAGGTATGGCGACGTAAAGTAATCAGGAAAAAGCGAAAGTGCATTTTATGTATGGTCTGGCGAATGGGAATGCTTTGAAAGCTGTTAGAAGAATTGGTCGGGATGGACCTGCACCTTGACCGGCGCCATCACACAATTTTTCCTGTAAGACCATTTGAAAAGTCTCGTCTACTAAAGTCCTATCGTTCCCGACTAGGACCTAGTTACCAGATTTATGTTGCTGCCGGCACCTTCCGAGAAACCCCGGATATTTCTGTATAAGTGCGCCATGTAACACGTACATTATAACAGACGGTTTCTGTAATTTTACTATAGGATTTCTGTCAATAAAATTATTCAGTACTTCTTCTATTTGTTTGCGTTTCTTTCTTTCATAATGCAATAATGTATACATCCTAGCAGTGCAATGCTTGTCATCCACCTATGCATTATATAGAAAATATTGCTTGTTTAGATGTTTCCTATCACTGATTAAATTTTTTACCCATGAGTGTTTTTAACCCTCTGTAAATGTACGAATGAATATATTGTCATTATTTTACAAAAAATTCAAAAGGACCAAGCTAAATTATTTTCAAGATTTTGGCACCATGATAGTATTTTCACCTCTAATTAATTAAATTTTCTTTGATGATAATTAACAACTTGTTTTACAAAGCTTTTTAAATGTACCCTACAAAATTATCGTCGTTAAACTTGCTATTTTCTTCAAATTATTAAAAAATATAGTGTCAAAATTAGGAAAGAAGTGCATAAATAACTGACCACCTATTTCTTTCAATGTGTTGCCACTTTCAAATAATAAGAAAAATAATGATGCTATATGAGATTTAATTTCCTCTCTATATAAATAAATCTATCATATATAAAATAATAAGCAGGGGATTTCATTTTAATGTTCCATTTTTATTACTTCAAAAATATTTTAAAAATCGGGGATTTTGTTCGTTTGGTTGAGATCAACTAGAAATAACATAAAGATAAAAGCCAGTTATATTCCCTTTACTGAAAAACACGTTTTGATTTCAAAATATTCTGCTAATTTATGATATATAATAGACATGACATTATTTAGTTAATCGTGCCTAAATTGGAATAAAAACCAAGCATTTATTTATATATTTTTTAATTCATTTTGTAATAAATACTCTGTATTCTTTTTTTTTAAAAAATAGCATTTATTTCGGTTAAAATAAAACTTGGTAAATAGGCCCGTACAAATTACAAGACAACAAGGTCTAACAAAGTTTGAAACTACAAACAAAAATTCAGTTATTACAGCGATAAAAGTTGGAATGCTGGACTACTTCGAAAATGATCCAATTTGGCAAAATCAGAAAATTTGGCATCTTTTCCTTAAATATGCTATGGTTTTAGAAATAAAATGTTTTTTAATGCAGCAATGGAGCAACAAAGATTTGGATGATGATGAGTTTTATCGAGAAAGATGATATTACTTTTAATTTTTAGATTGACTATCTTGATTTATTGGGATTTCGATAAGATTTTCGTTTCGGCTCAGAGACATAATATAGCCTCAGCGGTGATGGTTGACTGAAATCCTATTAGACGTCCACACGAATCTTATAATGATTGATATAAACACTAGATAATAAAATTAATGAACAAGAATTTGCGCTTGAGAAACATATTAAAAAAGCCTTTAGATATTTAATACCGTTCATTTTGAGTTTTTCAAGTTTTTTATTGATGAAATGTATTTTGTTGCAGTTATATATTGATTTTTAAGAAATTTGGCTATATCAAAAAACCGTTTCTCTTCCACACTACTTTTAGTCTAATCATTAGGCTAATCATGGATTTCAAGGTATGTGACTATTTTAAAATGTAGAATTTTTTTAAATGGCATTTCAATATTCTGAATATTTTAACAGGTTTCTTTGTAAAACCACTAGAATTTTAATTCTAAGTCTAATTCTGGTGAAATTAAGCTGATTTTTATGTTTTCGTTTACATATATTTTCATGCTATTTTAAATCAATAGATGTTATTCAGAAAACATGATAGCCGTTACTTATAAAAAAATTCATATTTTAAATATAATGCATGTCTTTTGTTCAAAAGTAATATAACTATTCTCAGATATATTCTGCACTTTCGAAACTCCAGAATCAGTAATCTGTTAATTAAAAATAGTTTATAATTGTTTTAATGCTCTATTATGTGAAAAAAAATTATAATTTCGTGTTACTTAGCAGCCGAATTATAATATTTAAAGTATGGGTGGAAATGCAGCTTATGTTTTAGTTCAGAAACCAAATAATAGATTTCTTAAGATATATGCAAACATTGATGCAAATAATTTGATAAACTTCTAAGCTAGAAGTTTTTGTAGTATACTTATTTCCTTTTTTACGGAGCAATTTTTTTATTTTGTTTATAAAAAAAGTTACTGTTTGATTGATACACTTAAACTTTTTAGATTTTCTTCCGTCGTTTATATGCAGATATTAAAAAATAACAATTTTCAAATGCCTTTTTTCCAAAAATTTGGAAAAATGTAATTTTCCCAAACTTAATTGGAAATGATATTTAATTAGTAGATACTTAACTGTTCAATTTATGTTCGCCTTTTTAACATAGTGAATCATATCTAGCAAATTCGTTTTCGTTATTTTCTTTGAATGATTTCCTTCAGAATTTAATATGAATCAATTATTTTCTTTTTAACAATTTTTCATGTTTTTCCGTGCTCATATGCATACAGGCAAACAAATAAAAAAATTACAAATTGATAAACTTAGTCTAAAATTAAGTGTGTAATCATAAGGTAAATGTAATACTTTGAAATTCATTCAACTGACTTGATGTGATTTTAAGTTACTGTATTTTAGAATAGACAAATGGACAGGCACAGACAATTTCGGTGGAGATTTTGAAACCCACTTACAATTCCAGTGATTTTATCATATTCAAATTTCATTTCTCTAGATCTACTTGGTGATTCTGATTCAACGTGTTCACAGATATATAGCTTGATAGACAATTTCTCAAAATAAATTAAAAGCAAATTCAAAAAGGATTTTTTGGGACTCTCCTAGAACTTCTTTTTCTTCTTTTGATTGCCATCGCTACTTTTTGTATGATTTCTGGATAACAGAGTTAGTAAAACATATCCCACAATTAACCCTGTTCAAGCCTAATTATTTTGATTTAATAGTTTATAAAAAATCAGATATTGAAATAAATATATCAATTTCTATAAATTAATAAAAAAATTCGAAGTTTTCACAATATTTTATCTCCAGAATCAACTTTTGAGAAATATCCATGTGGATAATTTCTAGATATATAATTCTCTTTGATAGTCAAATGCCAAGCAATAAATATTACTCCTTTCGTGCAATAGCTTAAAATGTGCCTTAAATGTTCCATTACATTGAAATCCTTTTGCAGTATCGGCCTGCCACGCATTCACTCAGTTGTATATTTGTATTGTACTAATGTCATGTGTCACACCCCAGTAGTTTCTCTGAAAGAGCGCGACACTAGTAACTCAAGGCTCTCAGATACATTCAAAGATGCATGTTTAATGCTGTATAAATTTAAATTGCATTTCAATGTACCTTTGTTGCAACATGAAAGGGATGTCCTGAGAATTCGAGCTCTAATAGATAGTTTCTAGACTGAACATGTCGAGTAATTTGCAATTTAATGAATCTGACCATTACTTAAAACGGTTTCAAGAGTTCACAGCAATGGAATGCTACAATCACAGAAGTATATAAAATGCTTAATACCATGGACGGATTTCTTATTTTTTATTATTTGAGGATTACGTACCCACATTAGAAAATGAGTAGTAAATTATTCTTTTTAACTGATATGGTACAATTCATAATGATTTTTTAATAAATTCCTTACCTGTTACCCAATATATTTTAATAATGACTTTTAACGTGTAACAAACTTCAATTCAATGCTTACCTACTGTAAAAGTAACATTTCATTAAATAATTCTTCGAAATGATTAGCTTAAAGGTTTCCAATAAAAATGAGTTAATTATCTTTTAAAGCAGATTTTGCAAACTATGACCAAACCATAACTAATTTTTAATTTAAACATTGATGATTTTTTTTCAAGTTATTCGGAATTCTTTTTCGTTATGAATGTATATTTAATAGGTAAAAGATTTTTTCTAGTTTAAATAAATTTTCTAAAGCCTCTTTCTGTTATTTTGAAAAAATATTATGTGAATATTTTTTTCCTTTAGAGTACTTTTTGAAATATTTTATAAAATACTTAATCTGAATGTTATTAGTGAAAGATTATTCAAAATAAGACTATTAGCCATGATCATACTATTCAATAAATTAATACAAAATGATTCTAGATTTACGATTTCCATAATAAAAAAATATCATTCAAATTATATTTCTTAGAGACAGGATTCTTTTCAAAGGGCTCATATTAATTTTTATAAAGAATGCTTTACAAATAAGGTGTTATTGTTTTTATAAACATTAAATGGATGGTAAATTCTTCTGACTGATTTCAAGAAAATTCAAATGATAAATATGATTTTTTCCAAGACATTGTCTTCTTTTCTAATACAAATATATGCTGGCTTATTAAATAAACAGTTGATTTCACTGCTTAAAAATTGTATAAATAAGTATTTGAATATGAATTTAAAAAATTTCTATTGCATTTAATATATTAAGTATTAATTGACAGAATTTGGTTTTGAATTTCCTTCATTTTTCTATTATTCTTTTTCTTCACTCTTCTATTATTTCTTTTCTTCATTCTTCTATGATTATGATTTATTAGGACATAAAAATAAAAGTGATATAATCATAACGAATTAATTTTTTCGAACCTACTACAATTATATAGAAAATATTTAAACCTGAGATAATAACCATGCTTAATGTTTTATTAAAATACATATTTTGAGGACGGATTTTTAGTTTAAAATGTATCTATATAAATTGCAATAATTCAGTATTAAAAACATATTCAAACTAAGCGTAAAAAATATATATTGGCAACATAAAACATGTTCATTGTCGAATTCATAGTTCTTAGTCGGTAGCTTTCATGGAAAAACATTTTGTGGTAAATTACAAAAGAGATCTAATTTTCTAGAAATCGTAAAAACTGTTTAAGATATTTTGAGCTATGCCATTCGATTGTTTGAAACTATACGTGTTTTGCTCACTGTATTTAGGTTGAAAGAACTGACTTTATGTTTTGAATTTTTCATTTGTAATTTATGTAAGTTTAGACACTCAACAATAATGCTACGACTGGAGAAATGTCTATTCGAAAACTTTGAAGATTCTTCTGAAACGTAAATTGAATCATGAACAATTCTTTCCTCGAGGCACAGTTATTCTTAACGTTATTGAATAAATGTGAGCAAAAACGAAAGTAAGCTTTCAACTTCATAAGAAAAGGCAATTCTTTGAACGAGCTTTACTTTCCAAGTGATCTTTATGTTGAAAATTTTAATAATTCTTTTATTTATTTCATTTGAAAGATGAAACCTAATTACCATCGTTCAATACAAGACTCTGACTTGTTTAAGACTATGACTAGACGCCCGGAGCCCTACTTTTAAGAAAAGGGAGTTTTCGAATATATTTGTTAATATTATTTTTTATTTTCAATTTCTACAAAAAGGAGAAAAAATGATAATTTCTAAATCAAACAACTTTAGACTAAAGAATAATGACATAATTGTTATTACTAGTAAAAAATCGAATATTTGTTTGGCTATCTTAAACATAAATCTTTTGACATATTAATGTTAATAGAACAAGAGTTTTTATTGTGACATTCGTAACAGAATATGCTATTAAAAATTAATGTTTTAATTTCTCGTATATGAAGTAAGGAGAAAGTATTTTGTTTTGTCAAAGAATTCAAATTCAATATTTTGATTAATCTAATCTTTTTAGACCTTCCTTATTGCGGAAAGCATATTTTATTATATCTCCATTCTATCCGTGTGCCAGTATACACAAAAGAAAATCTCAAAACTGTACTGAGATAGGCAGAATTTTTAAATATGAACAAACTTACAGATAATAAAACCCACTAAAAACAAATTCTCATACTTAAAAGTATACTTGCTACAAATTAGGTCATTATTGGTCAATCAATCAGTGCTGTATGGAATCAACTCACAAACACACATTACCTTTTATTAATAATAAAGATAAAGAATTTATAATATATTATATTTGTTGCTAAAAACTATATCCTTAAGAAATAATAAAGCATTTTAAATATATTTAGAAAATGATGTTTATTGCTTAAATAGTTGTAAAGATATTGAAGAGAATTATATATTCATAGCAACTTCGATAAAAATACATATCCAACATTTCTAAAATTAGTTGCTTCGTGAAGACATGAAAAATCAAATATGAACGAGAGAAATTTGTTTTCGAAACGAAACGTAGAGAGAATAGTAATTTGTTCAGGGAATTGATACTCTGAGAGATTAAATATCAAGCAAACATTAGATTAACATGAGTATTTAGATGCCAAATGATTAATGAAAACGAAATCAATTTTACATATGCTTCTATTTATAGCGAATTACACCGTTAACTTAAATATAGTGCAAAATTCAAATCATTATATAACATAACGTTTTTGTATAAATTTAATCTTTTCGTTTAAGATAAGCTTCTATGATAAAAATGAGCATAATTATTGTAGAAAATTTTATTTTTCAATATTTCTACATATCATTAACAATTTTCGAGTACTTTCTTTTGTACGGAATTAAATGAATAGCTTGATTTGTCTAAAAGGTGCTGTTTATCCCTTCTGGATTGAACTCCAATTCAAATCAAGTCCAAGACATCAGGAAGAAAGGACGGCTGTAACTTCTAAGGGTAAGGATTTTTGGAAATCCAAGGTCAGAAGTCTGACTTTATCTTATATGAAGATGACACTCACATACTCACTAGCACAATCCCCCAGCAGGCCATAAAAACATTTTCAGAGATCACAAAAGCAATGGACTGACCGTTAGGCGCATAGCAGACTTCCATTATTGGGATAAGCCCCTGCCAAGGCTAAGCTGCCCTTCAATTTAACCCTTACTAACTTTCACAGCTTCTTTTTACAGGGGAGAGTAGGGCCTTTCACACACCGCACTGATAGAACAAACACATTGTACAGAAAAAACATGGTCGAACAGGACTGTAACTCGGGACCCCCCAGATCACGAAGGAGATGAGTTATCCCTAGGCCCAATAGGCCTAGGCCGGCCTAACGCATATTTTAGTTATAAAGTGAGAATAATTCTAAGTATTGTGTTTTGTGTTGATAGAAATTAAAAATGAGATTTTGTTTCTATCAACACAAAATACGTATGGTAAGTATTAAAATTAAATAGTAACAATAATATTTAATAATGATTAATTCTTTAATAATTCCAAAACTGCCTTTAATCTTAAATCAATTTGTAATTACTTGAAATGCTTGAATTTCCTAATAGGTTATAAATCATTTTCAACATTTTTTTAAAATTTCTATTTGTATGTCTAGAGTTTCCTATAAAATTAAACTAACTTTAAGTGATTTTAGTTAATGAAATGTTATTTCTTAATCAGAATTAAGAAGACATTTATATAAAATTTTCAAAGATTGTCCTGTATTGGAAATTCCTTAAATCAGTCAGGCACGTTGAAATAAATATAATTCCTTTACTCTACATCCTTCCTTTAAAAGCAGATAATTCTTTGATTCTTCACTGCACATTTAAATGTAATATAATACCTGTAAAGAGATTAGGCTTATATAATTATTTACTTGAGACTATATTTTCTTTTATTCAAAAGATTAATAGCTGCAAAAGCAAAGATAATTAACTATTCCATGAAAACATAAGATAATTATTTCAAAGTATTTAATCTGAATAAAAAAGAATTTGCTCATTTATTCTAAATATATCGCCATGATATTTTCATGCAATATTTTGAGATTAATTCAAGGTTCTGTAAATTCAATTTTGATCCAATAATTAACTATTTAATTAAATACAAGGCAGACGGAGAAAGTTTAATACATTGATGTTATCTAACCAAAGTTTTAATTAATGTTTATATATATATCTTAGAAGGCAAATAGTTGGGAAACTTGCATTTGTATAGTTTTAATTAATTAAAAAAGTTAATTAAAGTTTATTATCTGAAGGAACTATTAGGCCTCAATATATTTAGAAACTGGGCTGTCTTAAAAACTTCTTAATATATATTTCTAAAATATTCTGCATGAAATTTCTATATTTTAAACTTTTTTATAAAACAAAAGACTTTATATCTTTAAATTTAGCAAACAAACTAGTATGTGACTATTAAGTATGCCATACATAAATTTATTTTTCGAGTGATGTGTTTAATATTGAAGGTTTTGCAGGATAACATCTATATAGATGTACAAAACTATTCGTAAGGATAGAGAAAGACAAAACTATTTGGAAGGATATAGAAAGATAGAAACTACTTGGAAGGATAGCGAAGGATAAAACCTAAGGAAGGATAATAGAGAAGGATAAAAACTATTTGTAAGGATATAGAAAGATAAAAACTATATAGAAAGATAGAGAAGAATAAAATTGTATGGACGGATACAGAAAGATAAAAACTATATGGGAGAATAAAAATGATAAAAACTATATAAAAGGATATAAAATGATAAAAACTATATGGAAAGAGGGGAATGATAAAAACTATATGGAAAGA
>JAPMOQ010044403.1:1708973-1721535 GCA_026543055.1 Argiope trifasciata
ATATATATATATATATATATATATATATATATATATATATATATATAACTGCAGTGTATGCATTGTCATATGACAATTATGAACATCCAATCCATATATGTCAAATGGAATGCCCTACTAGTGATTTGATATATCAAAAATATACGATTTCTGTCACTGGCTAGCTTTTCCAATGAAAGAGGGTAATAAATGACCTTTCGGGTTGTTGATGAAAGATGAAACTCATCTACACATGAATGTTGTTGTAATACCATCAATCTTACCTTCTCCCATTCATTCTTAAATTCATTTAGGAGTAAGAATTAGAGATTCAGTTACAGAATATAATACATTTCTTAAATTGAAATTAATCGATATAGATGCATTGTTATAATTAACATTTGAATAAATTAATGATTTGATAAGATAATCAGATTTATAAAGATAGTAGTTAATAAAACGCTTTCATTAACTAAACGGCCCAGTCGGCTTTACAAGTTCTATTCGGTTTGGGCTTTTTAGGTAAAATTATTTTTTCATACAACCAATTCAGAATAAAGAGAGAAGACATATTTAATGATAACTTGTTTTACATCGGGCATTCTACATTTGTAACAGAAATTGACCCAAGAGATGCTTATTAGTGAAAAACAATCAGGAACTAGTAAGGTGGGTTAGTACTGAAAGGTTTAATTGAGAGCATAATTTATTAAAACAGTTCTTATCCATGCCTCGACATACAAAAATGTTCCAGAAATATTTATTTGATTTTGTGTCATCTTTACTATAGAATAAATAACTAAAATTAACTTTTCCAAGACAAAAACATTAAAAGCAGATATTCAAATAAAATTTTATTGCGAATAGTACCACTTAAATTGCGCATAAGAACACCTATACTTGTACCAAAAAATAGGAATTGATAATAAGACAAAATAATAAATATATATTAATTGAGTGAATATTATATCAATTTTTACGTATTATGCCAAATCATGATTTATGAAGCAGGATAACTCAAACACATTTCTACTAATTTGGAGATAAGATAACAATGTAGCAAGAAAAATTATCAGCCGACTCATATAAGTCTCAGAGGTCAGTTTGACAGAATCATTGATCTATATAATGACAGTATGAATAGGGGATCCTTTCTTTACGCTAAAGCGGATAAATGCTGTCAAAGCAACTCCGGATATCCAGGAACTCAATATACTCTAGTAAATTCGAGGATAATTAAGTTGTTTTCACCAATAACGCGTAGTTTATCACCATATATGAGGACACTGGATTGTCACAAAAGTAAAATTGACTCTTCGTTACCTTTTTGCAAACGTGGTACAGAAAATGGAAGCATTATACATGTACTCTAATGCTACTGTCCATGATACATTTTCAAGTATCGTATACAATTATATATATCATGACAGCATATAAAATAAAGTGATATCTTGTATAAACTTTGTTATATAACTTTTGTGTATATACTTTATGTTCAACTGTTATAAGCTTTAAAAAGAAAGAATATAAAATAAAGTGATGTCTCATAGCATCATGCATAAACATGAAGTTGCGTACAGTGATTATTGGATATTTTTAATGTGATCATTACAACGTTTAATGTTATCAGATTTGTAGCCGATAATGGACCTCTACTTTTTGATTTCACGCAGCATTGGGAATACTTAGTGAAAATTTAATCAAATATGGCTGAATAATTTTTCGTTTGAGGCGGTAATCTCATCTTTTGTTAGAGTGATGTGCAATAGTTTAAAACTGACAGTTAAACTAACAAAACCTGCTTCAAATTTATTGAATATATGTATATCACTACTTTCTTTGATTTAATTATGAAAGGCAAATGAATAAACAAATGTATTTATATTGGATATTAAACAATAGCCAAAATATATCAGTCCAATAATATAGACAAATGAAAGTTTTATAGTAACTTCTTTATAAGATTTTGAAAAGTTGTAAATTTTGTAGTGGTAAGTCTAAGCATTAAAATGATTTCGATGGTGACGTATGTATGGAGGAAAAAATAACTAAGATAATAAGAGTTAAGTACATAAGCCGATAAGGGTTAAGTACCTGATGTGTTTTGAAATCCAATGCGGAGCATCATTTAACAATTTTAAAATATCATTATAATCAACATTTAAATGAATTATTCATAAATAATTGCCGGTAAGGAATCATTAATTATTTGCATTGATATTTTTAATATAATTGATAGGTAATATTGAAGCAAGTGCTTTTTTTCATTTATTTTGATACATAAACTATGATTTTATTTAACTACTTCTATTATTGTAATCAAACTGTATAATGTGATTAAAATTTTTAAGCTCCGAACAGACCATATTAATCAGCAGCGTCTACAGATAGTTTTAGTATTCCTTTAAAATAAATAGTTGAATCTTATAAATCAATATTATATCTCTTATTAATAAAAAATTTGTAAAATAATAAATATAAGCGTTTGTAATTCTTATATTATTTAATATTACGTCCAATATTTATTAATCAAGTTCTGTTTATTCTCTGCTCTTTTGAAAAATAAACTTTCACTCTAAGAAAGAAATAACTAGACAAAAGTTCAGTTAATGCAACAATATATCACAATAAAAAGCAACGTTTACCAAATAAAATACAAAGATCTTTAACCTTTTTACTTTTTGGTAAACAAAGGATAAAAAGCGAAAGAATTTTAAGTTTCGGAAATACGACATCGAGATTTTCTCCACGTTTGACTCATCTCTTAATCCAAAAGAAATAAAACTAAAAGACAATTCTAGGATTATACCTGTCTTCTAATCTGATCTATGCCCACTGTTAAAAACGGTCTAAAAAATCTAGATAAATAAATTTGCTATAAGGCTTTAGGGACAAAGTCATTCAAATGTAAGACTTTCTGTCCATACATCCGTATGAATGTCAAAACGATAAATCAAAAAAATAATGAGCTGGATAAATGAAATCTTACATACTGTTTTGTCATCAAAATTGCTAACGTATGTTTTGGAAAGATTCATCATCTTATTAAATATCTTTTAGAAATTTCTTTGAGTTTCTAAGAACAATATATAATATGAAAAAGTAATAGTGAGGAAGGTTGAATTGCATTATGCAATATTCACGCCAAATTTGCCGATTGTAATTAAATTTTATCTCACCTCACTAGTGAAATGATGTATTATTCCAGATTGAATTTATTTTTTGATCAAAATACATGGTGTTTATAACCAATATCTTTGATAATTTTCTCTGATTATGATCGTATTATGTTTTTCATTTTTTTCTTATTTCGTATTTTTTGAATTAATTAAAATAAATAAAAGGTGGTTATATTTTAAGTTTTACTTTCAAAAGGTCATAAAAGGGAAACTACAACACCAAATTTTATCAAACTTGATAATAGTTTAAAGGATGTCATTGAACCCCTCCCCTTCCAAAAAAAATTGAACACCAGGAAAAAACTGGTTTTGTATGTAATATTGTTAAGCAAAATAGGACATGAAGATCAAAATAGTTCCTGAAATGTGTTACAAAGCATGTTCAATGTGGCATCCACCTTTTTATGAAAGCATGTTAAATCGTATTACTGCATTCTCATTAGTAGCTCTTAGAATATCAAGAGTAACGGTACGCACATGGCTGTTAATCCACCAAATTGTTTAGATAATCACAATAAACAATACTTTTGAAATAACACACATTACGCCTATGTCTTCATGTCGTGTTTTGATTACCCATATTGCATACAGCACCAATTCAAAGCTGGGGGTGAGTTTTTGCACTTTTTTTGGCAGAAAAGAAATTCTCATGACGTTCTTTAAATTATTTCCAAGTTTGATCAGATTTTGTAAAATTCTTTCCCTTTTATGACTATTTCAATGTGAAGATTTAATTAAAATCACTCTATATTTTACAGAAGTACTAGGGAAATTTTTCCTTCATAAATTCTACTTTAATTGAATGATTGAGATATCAAACACTTCTTAGGAATAAAAAAATGCGTTGAAAATCTGGTATAAAAAATTATTAATCAGCGCTTAAGTATTAAATAATTTCATCGATTATATGTACTCCATGTCAGTGAATTAAAATAAACTTAATTTCAATCATTTTTAACTTAATAATCTGAGAGAAACTCGTTTATTTATTTTTATTTCTCATTTTAATTAACACAAGAGAAATATTTCCCTTTTCTTTAATAGAATTAAATTTATTTGATGCACTTGAAAGCAATCGTTTCTCACTTTTTGTATCATTAATTACAGATAAAAAAATATGGAGGTTATGGAGTGAATGTAGAAAAATTAATCTCGAAAAACATTACAAGAAGAAAGTAATTATACCCACAGAAAAATGTGCGCAATTATTTATCTTAGGAAATAATTATTCAGTTCTTCCTTAGATTGTAATTACTAACTGTTGCAAAATCTTCTGAAACTAATTAATTTCAAGCTGGAAACATGTTGAATTATCTCTCTCTAATTGTAACAACATCTGATTCATACCTTGATTGGACAAACTATGAATAATGTTTTATTATTTTATATTAATATTTATCCTTCCCAAATTATTTTTATAATTGAACATTCCGTTTGATTTGGGAACATTGCTTTTCAAATTCCGAAATGCATTAATTGATTTTCTAATTAAAATTATTCTTTATAAAATTATATAATGATTTTTCTAGTGGCTATTATGATAAATGTAATTGTGTAATGTATTTATTCAAATTAATTTCACTATATTTCAAATAATAAATATTTTTTTAGTTTCAGGCAAATAGTGTAGGGAATTTATTTCGAAAGGGGGAAACTTATTTCAAATAACAGATTTTATGATGTTTAATTATGATTGCAAACATTTTATTACTTGGATTTCAGGAAGAATGACTTTTGGCAATATTTTTTTCTAAATAAACCAAATAAACAGAAAATTGTTAACAAGGTTACAGACATCAGGACAATTCTGTATTGAAATGACAAGTTTATTCATTTTCAATTTTTTGGGGACCTTTTTTTTACTACATGAGTAGTGTTATTAAATTATTACTTCAAGTACTATTCGGTTGATTATATCTAGAGTTTCAGAGCCGGCAGTTATCTTCTCAAAATATTAATAACTTATGATTAATATTTTACATTATATAATATAAAACATTAATCGTAATTTATTATTTTATATTACTCACGTTATATATATATATATATATATATATATATATATATATATATATATATATATATATATATATATATTTCTAAAAGGTCTAAATCATATTTCAAAAGCTTTTGCTTAGTGAAATATTTCTAATATATTTACAATATAAATCTACGTATTTACATGCGTAATGTTTAATTTAAATTAAATTTTAGAATACGAAATTCAAATGCGAAGCAATTATGAAATTTGTGGAATAACAGCTATGGATAATTTGATACTAAATAAACATTTTAAGTGTATTAGAATTTATTCTTACCTTCCCACTTGTATTAAATTTATATTTTCAAACACCTGTAAAAGACGAAAAATACAGTTAATATAGTTATGATATTGCTATTGAGAAAGATTTAATTCATTATTTAGATAGTTTCAAAATATACACATTATAGTATAATGTGAACATAAATAAAAGTTACATTATTTATTTTATTTTTCCTGTTGACAGTTTATGTGGGCTGAAAAATAGTAAATTAGAAACTTTATAACAAAACTTACAAATAGATTTAGAGCGAATGAGCTCTGAATTAAATTCTCCTAGATTTTCTTACTGTTCATTATTAGGTCAAAATAAAATGCTGCTTAAGTAGACGACACATAAATTAAAAAAAACAAACTGAAATTTGTTGCATTTTCTTGCTTCAAAGCAAGATAATCGCATAATTATACCTTAATAAAGCATGCGTAAGGAAACTTAATAAATGTATGCAAACCCATATCACTGATGATTATTAGCTACCGAAATTTAAATGGTTCATTAGAAGATTTGTAAGCTATCACATAGAATTGTCTAAAAAAAAAAGTTAAGATGTATCCTCTATAACTTATTCATAATAAAAGCTTAGACCCCCCCCCCCACTCTTTCCGTAGGGGCACCTATGATATGGGAAGGAGAAGCTTCTTGATCTAGTTGGGTACAGAAATGCTGTAGGATCGGTTACCATTACCATTGGTGAAACATGCATCCCACGAATAACGTTGTACCATGACCACTGATTCAAACTCATCAAATTCAAACTTAGGTTGTAGTTACGATGTAATCATTCAATAATCTGTGTTCTTTCGGACGGATTGAATTATCCGCTTGTGGTTATCCTAGTAAATTATTGTTTGTTTTTCACTGAGATTTTAAAGTATTTATAATTTGAAATATAATGTTATATAAATTTGATATGTCTTTATAATAGCATATAAATTTGATTAAGAGATATTTTATCAACCAATATCTCATAAAATTATCCCATTCAACCAATCAGAGTTTAATCTTTATAACTCTTATGCACCATCAAAAATTATTTTTCTCCTGTCAAAATATCAGTTTATTGAGTATATTTCATATCTTGCAAATTAAAATATTCTATTTCTTTTGACCTGTAAATGAATATAAACAAATTTTCATAAATTATTTGCTCTTTTTATCTGTGTTTTCTCAAAATTTCCTTTCATTGTATTTGTTATGGATTTTTCTTTCTTTTAAAAACAACTTCATATTTATTAAGACAACAGAAGGCTATATATTGCTTCCTATTATCGCATCGGATTCCAAATGAACTTCTTCCTAAAACTTGAAGTATCATAAAATAAAATTGACATTAGAGGCAAAATTTTTAAGCATAGGAAACTTAAATAATTTTATATTTTTAGTTTTTGGAGTCTCAAGTCTGCATTAAAAATTAATCCTGTTACCAAAAAACAATTAGTTTTTTACATACTTTTTATTAGCTTTCTATACTTTCCCTCAGTTTTCTATTTTCAAAAATGCAATATTTGACCTTAGAAATTGTTCCTCTCGATTAAATTTTACTATTATAATTTTTAATAATTATTTTATATATAGTATCAGAATTCCTTTACAGTCAACAATTCTAATTTTTTATGATTTCTTTTTAAAAACAAAATGCATTTTGATGAGATTAACTCATAAAAATTTTAATAAATTTAGACATTCATGTGAACAACATTTACTTTGTTATTATATGATTTATTATCATTATTATTCAGTCCATATGTAATAAATTATGTGCAATATGAAATGCTTTGGATTCAATGTGACTAGAGGGAAATTCATAGTAATGTTGAAGATTACATGAGCTTTCTAACAAATTAAATATTTTCACAAAGATTTCGGGAATTAATTAAACCATATTCATTCCAACTCTGCTCTGTGAAGGCGAGTTGATTAAAGTGTCATTTTTGTCATATAACTTATCTGGAATAGATATCTGTTATAAGACATATAGCGATTTTTCGATGGCAGAATATCCTGATATTAATGCCAAATGAATATATTGTAATTTTCCGTAGAAATAGTTATACTTTGGGAAACAATATGGTTTAGAAAATTTTTGAACGGACTAAACTTCTCTATTTTATGCAATATTTTGTTTATGAAAATTATTATCCCGATTAACTGCGTAATAAGATTTTAAAAGCAACATTCTTTTTCTGTTTAAATATTTTTATTCATGCCAAGGTTGTATACATTTACCTTCAGTTAGAAATTTAGCACATTTCATTGCGATTGCATAACATCTCTAATCTCAATGTTCAGCAGTTCATTGCGAATTGAAAGATGATCTTTAATATGCATAATTTTAAACTCTATGGTTATAAAAAAGGCGATACAACCGATCTTTACAGATTTTTAACTTAGAGGTGACATAAAGACCTAAAATACGAAATTCATATTTCCCTTTGCGTACCACATGCTACATCATAGTGGTATATACAATTTTAAAGTTATAGACTTAAAAAAAACACATTTAAAGTTTAGATTCATAATTCTTAATACGAAATCTATTTTTATGATTGATCAACGTAGAATATCAAGATTCATGGGTAAATTTCTCAACGAAGAGAATAAATCTAGACATAAATTCACCCTATGCAATTTCCTGATAGCCAGCCAAGGGGAACTTTCTGTTCTGCAATATTGGGTGATAGGTCCCACACTTACATTATCATTATTTAAAAAGTACCAACATTTGCTCTATCTCTTGCTAATATAACTCAACGTTATTTTCCAAAAGAAAATAATAAGTAAAGACTGTTGATTTGTAAAGATTTTATGTTCCAATTGTATTCAAAGTAAAAAAAAAAAGGTTTATAAATGCTTCTTATACACTTGCATATTCTAATATTATTTCTTGTTAATTTGGAAGCTTATTTATGAAGACATTACTCAAATTAAAATTTTATGAAGAATAAGTTTTCGATCTGATTTAATAAGGTTTCAATCAAGTAATTTTTTTCTCTAAATATAAACTATTAAATTGATCCGATAAAAAATTACAATGTAATGGATAGTGAGAGGAATGTTTGAATTTTTTTCTCCTTTCTTTGGAAGAGTAGCTTTCTTCTAATGAAAATGCATTATATAACTGGTCTTAAAAATAATTTAAGGATATATTCTGTATGAATAATTAAATTAATTTATCTAAAATAGGGAAATAATTTAATTTATCTAAACAATAATAGGAAATTAATCTGTTGACTTCTAAAAAATATCGCCACTCTAATTTAGCAGAATTTTGAATGCATTCGGTAAATGCAAGAATTGAGTTTGAATTAGAATCTCAAAAAGAATACTCTAGAATTAATGAGTATTTCATACAGAATTCTTTTTACTAATATTAATATTGTCTTTTTATTTTAGTAGTATAGAGTCATCTGTGATTGAATTCCATTATGGTGATTTCAAATTAAAAAAAAACACAGTAAAGCAGAAGCCGCAACATAATAATCAAAAATAATAAAGGAAAATTTACGAAAGATTTTGCGGGTGATTTATGAAATTGGTTTATATTGACACTGAAAAAGATATTTCCTGTTAGAACGAATAGAAGGATTGAATGCAAAAGGATTTCATGGAATTTATGCTATCCAGATGCGTAAATGATAATTCAAATAGAAAAGATTGATAATTTTTCACACTAATGAATGATTTGTTAATAATTGCACAACTGATACTGAATAAAAATTAGGGTAATAAATTATCGAGATTTTTCTTGAGAAACAAGGGGAGAAATCTCAAACAATTTAATTAAAATCTTTATAGAAAAATGGAAAAAACAGTTCAATGTCCACAAATTTTGAATTTTAAATAGAATTTGCCGGTAAAAATAAACTTTAATTTCTATAACAGTAAAATTAATAGTAAATGATTTTTGGGGAAAAGAAAACTGAATTGAATTATATTGACGTCAATAGATCTTCAGTTAAAACGAGTAGAGTGATTAAAAGTAAAATGATTTCATGGAAACTACGCAAATGAGGTGTAACGTTAATTCTAAGAAAATAAATTGTTAATTTTTCAAACTAAATTAATTAAGGAATTTACAAATAATTGGACAGTTAATGTAATATGAAAATTAAGGAATAATGGAATTTCAAGTTTTCTCTTGAGAGACAAGAAAAAAAATATTTAAAAAATTTAACTAAAATTAGTCATAGAAAATTGAAAATAAAGTAATACATAAAAAAAATGCAATTTTTTTATGTATTCGAAAGAGTCCTGTCCAGTCGCAAAATATTTGCTTTCTGTAACAGCAAGGAAATTATACAATTAATATAAATGAAATATCATTAAATTTATATAATATTTCAGTACTCTTAATTCCCATGAGATGGATTTGTTAAATGAAGTATTTCACAAAATTTAAATTATGAATAGCACTTTGAATCATTCATTAATAATCATAAATGATTTGTTAATAATTGCACAACTGATACAGAATAAAAATTAGGGTAATAAATTATCGAGATTTTTCTTGAGAAACAAGGGGAGAAATCTCAAACAATTTAATTAAAATCTTTATAGAAAAATGGAAAAAACAAAATACATAGAATTATACACATAAAAACATAGAATACTACAAAATGACCATATATTACTATTTATGATAAAAGCTTAGACATAACACATCAAATAAGCTATAATGACGATTATAAATAAAAATTGCGCCGTTGGGATTTCTACGAGAATACAAAAATAGTATATATGCAATGAAAATATTATCCTGATAATAGCTATTTAGCATAATTTTAGGAGATTTAGATCTCAAAATAAGATATAGTTAATGATAGTAAATTGCAGTTACATCCATATTTTATGCAAAATAGTCTCATTAGCGAGATATGTTCAATTCTCTTCATTTATCAGAATTACTGACGATAAAACTAATAACTACATCGTTTGATATTTCTTCTAATTACTCCCAAATGATTAAGATGCATCTTTGTATAATCTATCTTTTACTAAGATAAAATGTTGGGTATTTCTTAAATAAAATACTTAGTTGTCATTTATTATCATCAAATACAAATGGGTGGTTTCGATTGTCATTTTAATTCCTAAATATAATTAATTTCTTTATATATATATATATATATATATATATATATATATATATATGTATGTATGTATGTATGTATGTAAGTATGTATGTATCCTCTCTAATGGCGGTGGGACAGGTCGGATAGAAAAAAGGCTTATTAGGCCCGAGTTTTCTGATTTCATTCATTTGCTCACCAATACCAGAAGATATATCAAAGTTCACTGTTATAGTATTATTTCCTCCTTTCTTATTGAGTACTAAACCCTTCATATATATCATATCATGTAGAATATGAACATGAGCGCGGCCTGTTTTATCATAAAAGCCACAGCCTTTAATGTGTCAAGTTAAAATAGAAGGCTCTGTACTGATAGTTTATATATGTTTATAAACTGAACTGTCCCTTTCAAGAATTTATGATTGTACGTACTTTGCAATTATTACTGGGGACATTGAGAACAAACTAGATCCGTTAGACACTGTCGAAACGATGAGCAACAAGCAGAACTTTTTTCTTTTCCTGTCACAACCTTTTTTTTTTTTTTTTTTTTTTTTTTTTTTTTTTTTTGCATACGACACTCAGGATCATAGCAACAGCCGGTACCATTTCCAATGCCTTGGTAATGTTGTTAATGCAATTTTGCATTTCTCATTCATTTATGACAAAAGAAAACTATTCTTAATAATACGGAAGCCGGATAATCGTTGACCGGATACTCGAGAGTATGCAGTAATACTATTAAATAATTAAATTACAATAATATCATTTAAAATAATCATAAATATCACATATAAGATATCTTATTAGGCAAATCATGTATCATGATGCTGAATATAAAATAATAATTATTACATATTCTAAAAATAACGTCTTCTTTTTAAACACTATCAAGAGTGTTAAATTAGTAATTGATGGTTTAATAACTGATTAATGTTAATACATTTATACGATTAAGCATTCATATTAATTCTGAGTCCTTATTAAATAGAATATGAGCTCATTTTTATTTAATTAAAATTAAACAGAAATATCCAGATAACTGACATCATTGAAAAAGGCAGTTTTAATTTCATTTCGCATTGAATCTTTGAAAGACCATCTGAATTTTGTGAATTTGTGAGACAATCTGAAATCTGTCATTTATTTAATTAGGACTCTTTCTGATTGATTCTTTGAAAATCTGCATAGCGTATCGAATATTCCATGAACATTGTAGAGCACCTATTCAGAAGATATAAGAGGAGGAGGAAATGTCAAGGATTAAACCTAGCAAATTTATGAGAGTGATTGAAAACTCTTCAAAGTTTCACTAACTATCCTACATACAGAATGCTGTCATAGTAATAATTAATTCTTAGTGTCCAATATCCATTACTCATTAAATCCTTTGTATATATGGTGAAAAGTTTCAAAGAGAGACAGATACATGTCAATTAAATTTACATCAGTAAGTGTATTAAATATTGGTAATTGTAAATATATTAAATATTGGTAATTGTAAATATATTAAATATTGGTAACTGGATTAAAATTCTGAAATGCTTTTAACAAATAACTGGAAACGTACATAATACTGCAGCTGATTTCTTAGAAATTTCAAATGAAGGAAATTAAAGAAATTTATTTCAAAGTTAAAAATTGAATTTGAGAAAATTTAGATTTCAATAATTTCTGTTCGATAATTAAATTTTAATATTTATTTTAATAACATATATTCTCCGAAATTCTAGTACTCAAAAATTCTATTATTAAGCTAAGGTTTGAATTTCTGATACTTGTTTTCTATTTCAATGGATTAAATTCCATATAAATGAATCAAAAAGATAAATCTTAAAGTGTCTTTCCTCAGTTTTTTAGATTATTTTGAGAACAATTGATAAGGCAAATTTAAATGCTTTTTTTAAAGAACTTCCTTTATTTTCATTCAATATTTCGTTTTCTTAGTGTATTATTTAACTTAGATTAATTCATTTGATATATTGCTATACTCAAATTTCCAAAGAATCAT
>JAPMOQ010044403.1:1741535-1754606 GCA_026543055.1 Argiope trifasciata
ATTTAAATTATTAATATTTATTTTTTATTCTCATTAAATATGTTTATGTATGCTTTGCACCACCTTTCCATTCACTGTTTTAGACACATGATTTATATTAATACACACCAATATTGAATTCATTTTTTAATCATATTTTCACTGTTAAATATCTCAGTATATAATTTGAAAAGAAAGTACATACATTTGAATTTAGTTTAGATATATTTGTCGGTTTACTTTTAAACATGAGGTCAAGAATACAAATGATCAAGTATATGTTAATTTAATTATATATGTTAATGTTATTAATATAATTGTATTTTATTCAGTCAATTATGTTATTCATCTATATTATAATTTATGTTAATTAATTTTAAATCACTTTACTTGCTATTGAAATTTTTAAAAATGTTTTTTTAATATTATAAGTATATATATGTATTCATAATTCTATTAATATTGAATTATTTGCCAATGATTTTACCTATAACGAAATCAATTGAAATATTTTTTCAATAACGAATCAAATCAACACTGAATCGAATATATGTGCATTTGATTTTATTTTCAATTTATAAAATTCAATTGGCACAATGCCTGACCGGTTTTGATAGAAATAAATGTCATGGAAATGAATGAATTTATTATTCAATATTTGCATCCATTTTAATGCAATTTACTAAAAAGCAACTTAAAGTATTCCACTTCACTGAAAAACATTTATTTCAATTGATGTTCCAGATTCCTTTTTGATGCATTATATTGATGAATAATTTAATATGCTTCAATATTTTTGAATAATGCGCTCTTTTATTCATATGTTTTCATTGAACGCCAAAGATGAAAGAATGTTAATATTTGAAATTATTTTCTAAAGTGTTTTTCTTTCATATCATTTTCTTTCGGCCTTTCAATTTATCCGATATATTTTGGGAATATATTCCAGGTGAACATACAGATATATTCTAGTTTAATAGCCTTCAATAATTGCCATAAAAATGAAAATAAATAAAAGTGGATAATTTTTAGAGTTTATATACTAGGGGGCTTCATTATAATAAAAAATAATGTAGCATTATTTATCATTTAACAAATGAGGAATTTGTTATACATCGATATTTGAATTATAAAAACATACATCAAAGTTTTATAAGAAAAATGAATAAATCATTATTTATTCAAATGATTTGTCTTTAAATATGTTAAATTATTTTATAATAAATTTTATCCTATATAATTATAATTGTTGCTTTAGCCGGCGTCCTGGCATAAGGTTAGCATGTTTTCCCCGTGATTTGCACGTAACGGGTTCGAGTCCTGGTTCGGGCAGGATTTTTATTCTGTGATCTATATGTGAGTAGAGGGAATAGGTTCTTCTGTAAAAAGGGATTGTGCAAACGAATGTGAAACATGAAGCAATTAAGTTATAATCTTGGTCCTAGTTGACGCTACTGAAAAAAACAAAGGATGCTAGGAATTTGTGAACAAGGACAAGGGATTTGTGAAATGGTACTGAAATATTCTTATGTAAAACAGATGTAATATCAATATATTCTTATATAGTGAACCAGTTATTGATAAATATTTACTGAGACATTATTTCAACAGATTTTTATTTCATAACCTTTTTCAAATTTACCTTATCCCAATTTCAATTAGCAAGCTTTCATTTTCGTGATATGATAACAAATCAATTAATAACTTGTATTATTAACCAAAGCGTTGTAAAAAAAGTACGTTTAAAATTAACATTTTAGCTAAATTACAATAATAATTTTGTTTTAAGCCTTCCAGTAACCATTAATTGATTGAATCATCTAATATATATATATATATATATATATATATATATATATATATAAAATAGTGGAAAAGGAATTGATTCAATTGATGATTCATTGATTGTTAAAAGATTAAGAAGAACGTTGAATCAAGGTTTAACGCTAAAATAAAGAATCGGACGTGTCAGAGCATGAAGCTTTATTATTTGTAATTTTACAAAGAATAAACTATTTTCGCTCTTGATTATACAAATACATTCGCAAGAATAATCCAAAAGCAAATTTTAACAGATAATTTTGAATCTTATTATAATGGCTCATGATCATTCACCTTTTTCGTAAAATCCATGCAATTTAGACGCATTGAAAACCATTCTAAAGATTTTCCCCCTGTATCTGATGTCCGATTCCATCATTATGAAGTATTTCTGAATTTCAGATAAACTATCTATTATTGCTAAAACATGAACTTTAGATCACTGCAGAGAAGATTTGGTAATCCCATACATAGTCTCTAACGTTTATTAAATCAATTTTAGTCTCATTGTTCTCATTTGAGCTCTGATACTCGGTATATCCATCGAAATTTCTCACATATTGTCACAAGTCTATCAATAATTTCTGATCAGAATAATCTCCAACATATATTCGTGACCACCTCCTAAAATCCATAGAATCCTATATATCTTCGTAACTACTGCAGAAACACGCTAATGAGAACACTGCTACCAATCTGTACATTATATATATGTCCGTAATATGCCCATAGAGTCATTCTACATTCGATATGCCCTTGTAATATTTGGTAATGATTGCTTTTCCAATAAGCAATTATATATGTGAAACATGTCTTCGAAACAGTATTCCTTGAGACTTTTATAATTTCGCTGATAGGACAACAATTTGGAAGAATTTGGTTTTATGTACATTCTTGTAATTATTTATTACCCTCATTATCTGATTGTGGAACAAGTATGTGTAAATATATGCGTTAAAAAACTTTTTGATGGGCAGATATTTTTTCTGTCTCTAAAGAATTAAAGAAAACAGCGGGATATGTCACAGTTCGCAGAGTCTTGGGAAAACGCGAGTAATGTCAGACAAGCAATTCATTTCTATATTGTGTTATTACAATACCATCTATCGTCGTGGTTATCTCATAAATGGTACGACATTACAAAAAGAGACAATTACAAAGTTTTAGAGAACGCCAATTTAACATGAAAAATATATGTTCCATACATAACTAACAGCAGAATGCTTAAAACTCGCATTCGCTCACAAGCTATTTGCAAAATTGTAAACAAAGCCCTTACAAGAAGTCTGAGGATGAGGTGAAACGCTAATCAATGTGTAACCTTATCTAAGAATGAATGAAAGATCCTGTGTGTGTTACTTACAGCATAATTTGGACCGACGAGGCTTGCTTTTAAAGAAATAATGTTTCCTACAAGCGGAAATCCCATTACTGGACGTGGGTTAAAATTCTTAATCATTTATGGTGGTATATTTTATTTAATAGCAAAATTTTGCATAGGAATCTCTGTTATACGGCGTTGAGTCTAAAATAGCGTAGTTATTGTTTAAACTTCTAAGGGATGTCGTATTCGATTTTGTATCTTTCCTGCAGTTGCTTCAACTTAAGAATATTGTGTATTTAGCCTACTGGAAAATCCTTTCAGTCCTCTAAAGGATAAGTGAGCATTGTACATTTTAATTGCTTCTTTCTTCCACAATTTTGTAGTTGAATCTAAATTTATATTCAACTTCCAAATTCACGTTTGAATAAATGTTTTCTCTCTTTAGCATTGAGGCATTGAAGATATATTTTAGCGTTAAATAAATATGTTTTTACAAATTCATACGTGAATTTTGCCCTTTAATAACCGACGTGACATTTTCAATAAGAATTATGTATGACATTGATAAGTGACCTTATCACGTAGCCTAAGTAAATTTACTATTCGTAAATCACAATTTTATCACTATAAATGTTGCCGTTCTAAAATTGGGGCTAATTTTATGACTTTAGCAAGAGTATTGCATTGAAAGGCTTTCAAATTGAAATCCTCTCAAGTTTCCCACAAGTTTAGTTTAGTTATATTAATGTCTTGTAGTAAAGAAATACTAGGGCAAATTTTCGATGGATCACGTAATTTTAAACCGCTGTCAGATGCCGACACATGAGCTGCACCCCTTCTCCATATCACACCACACCACATGGAAAGGACATTTGGTCTGACGGATATAATTTAGATATGTATATGAAATAAAAGTTCTTATATTGTATAATGCATTTTCTAATAAAATACTCTAATATTTTAAATTTCAATCAAATTTATGTTTGTAGTATGTATTAGAGATAAAACTGTATGGATTTTATAAGGTCAAGTCTGCAAGGAATTCCTTTGAATTCGGGTATGTCTGCCATGAAAACATTGCATTTTGAGTAGAATTCAATTATTTTGAATGCTTTATTTTAATTTCAATCAAATTTTACAGGATCATTTATAAAATGAAATTCAGAAGAATAATTTTTCTGAATTTGATTTTACTATTTTATTACTCAGTGTTGCGAGATTATTCTAGAATATAAAAGAATCCTGATATAAGACATAATTCCAATGAATCATAAAATTTCCTTTAAATTCGTTTGATACTGAAATGATTTTACAGAATCATCCCAAAATATCGATTGCTAATTTGATTTAATGTAGACATTCGTAAAGTTTGTTGATGGAAACATTGCAGAAGTTTGTTGACTAACAATATACATATCGAATGAAGAATAATTATGAAGAAATGTTTTTATCATTATGCAAATACTAATTATTAATGAAGAATAATTTTCCGACAGACTGGTTATAATAATCTGTGAACCTAAGTAATAATAGAATGTAACTTGTCTTTTCCTATGAATACTATTCAGAATTTTAATTTATTTTCTTTTATGATACCAATTATTCCCTAATGCGATAAAAGAATTTTGTCTTCATTTTACACATTTACCTACATTTCAATGCTATTTCATTTCTATCTCTGAAAAATTATTAGATATTTCAATCAGGAAAAGACGTTAGTTTTCTTAGATTAATTTTCTTGAATATTTTGTGTGATATTATTAAAGAAATTGCTTTTTTCGAAACCGGTAGAAATTTAATGCATGCGTATAAAAATATTTATAACTTATCAATAGATATAAGCAAAAGGCGTAAATAAAATGAAAAATATTTCACTTTTTTTAAAACCTTTTGCTACAATTTTTGCCATCTTAATTACTTTTTTCAATATCATATTGGAAATTTTTGTGTAATTTTGTGTGTGTAATTTTGTGTAATTTTTGAATTCATGCTAATGTAGGAAAAACTTTCCATTACTAATTAGTCTATGATATTTTAATATCTAAGGAACCATTCTCTGTAAAATAATGATAGAGTCGCTACTTAGCTACCTTTCCGGATGACCCTCAATATTTCAAAATTTTAATCAAAATATGTCTAGATTTTTTTACTGTCATAAATTATACATGTGGCATGTTTTTTTTTGTTATATCGTACCATAAATATGAATTTTAAGGAGTTTTATAAACATTTGCCCTCTATCATGGATGAATTAAGTAACAATAAATATGAAAATGTTTTAATGGGCGTAGAATCAAAATTTTACTCAACAAATATTACCTAACTAAAGATTACACTTATTGATAATATTCAATATTTTTCAGAATCAATTTATATAAAAAATAACGAATATTAAGTCATCTTATCACTTTCTAAAGAAAATGGTACCAGATTCGTTAAAGATTTCAGCACAATCTTTAAGCACAGTATAACTTTATTTACCCTTTCATAAGACCCTCTATCCTTTGATTAAGTTAAATTTGAATTATTGATTGTTTGAGCAAAACATAATGCTTTACAAATACTACTTTAGCATGCTTAGCATTTATGTATATTTATCATTTTAATTACTCTTTAAAATTAACAAATCTTTATTGCTCTATAGTTTCGATGAATTAAGTTACAGGAAACTAGCAGCGTTTCCTGTTACTAAACGCTTCTAGTTCCGCAATATGTTATTCTGATTAAAACTTCATATCACTAAGATTTGGACAACATTTACTCTTCTCCATAGATATGTGATTTCAATCAATAATCAATATCAATATAAAAAATTATTTTTTCAAAATCTTTTAATACGTTTGAGTCATTTTGATTACGAAATCTATCAGAAACCTTAGATATAAATTGAGTGCTTTCAGTGTCAATTGTATTTTACTTTATTTAATCAAAGTCAAAAATCTGCCAGATATGTACTATGTTTCTATAAATTTCTACCATTTTTCGTTTTGAAAATGACACAGAATCGTCTGTCGATATATAGTATACAATAAGGAATAGCCCAGCCCAACCCAATCCATCCATATAATGTAACTATTCCTTCATTAATTATCATCATTCAGTTTTAAATACTTAATATCAAAATTAGAGAGCCTCTTAAAACCACATTTCACATCATTAAAGAAAAATGATTTGTGAATCCACAATAAATGATATCATCATTACCTTGTTATATTATTCTACCTCCTTCTTGGTATAGCAAAAATATAAACTATTAAAATAAGACTCTATTCGAGGAGATTCTTGGAATCAACCAAATTCTTGGTATCAACTAAAATATCCTAATCAAAAGTTTCAGAGCTTCAAAGAAACTTTATCAAAATTTCTAAAAGCCCTTTTTAAGAATTCTTAGAATGATAAAGTCAAACTTTTCCATAAAGATTTTGGAACGATCAAATGTGTTGACTTTTTCAATATTTTGAATTTATAAAATTTTATTTTAATTTTAAAAAGAAAAAGTTAAACGAAAAATATCTTATAAGACCCTCTCTCTCTCTCCTATAATCATAAAGAACGTAATCCATTTTCACCAAATTCTGAATATTCTCTTGATAAAATTTGCCTTAAAATCTCATACGAATATTCAGAAATCTAAGTCATTTTATTTAATATGGAAGGCTGCTTCGATGGAATGTACCTTCAGGCTTGCTATAGATCAAATATAAAATATTTTCTAACGTTTCTCAAAGAAAACTTATGAAATCGTTTGAATTATTTTATATTCACTTTCGTCACTACAAAAAGTATCACTGAAACATATTTCCTAAAAGATTTATGTTTACGATCTCATATCTATCCTTTTCAATGACAAATTTTTCAGAAGCAATTCTCGAAACATTTAAGAATGATTGGTGATTTCTTTTTTATACATCGAACATTCCATATATTTCCTGTCACTAAACGCTGCTGGCTTTTACCCTTGGAGATTTCCTCTAAGTATGACAAGTTAGTGACATTATCAATTGTTAATTATTTGGGCATATTTCATATTGTTATATATCGAAGCATAAAAATGTACTGAAAGTGTCTTTTTCACGATTTAAAAATATTTCTTTAGGTTATGCATACAAATACTCATAAAGCTTGCTTAATAGGATATAATCACCTTGTATGTGGAGACAAGTAAATTTAAAGTAGCACTAATTTTATAAATGAAATGCTCTCCTAGTAAGTATCAACCAATATTTTTTGTGCATCGATATCAGAAATAATCATGATTTAACTAATTTATTGAAATATGTTGTATTACGATTAAATTAAAATAATCTTCTGAAGAAAGGATTATACTTTTACGTTACAAACACTTTAGTAAATTAATACAAACATTTAATAAATTGTTACACAAATTTTCTTTTACTTACAATTTTTTAAGTAAATTAATATTAAGATCTAATAAATTATTGCACCAATTTACTTTTACTTATAAAAATTCAAAATAAATCATGTATATCACAATTTGATTTAGTATAGAGTAATTATCTATGCATATTTATCCCTGATATTAATAAAACTTTAGGAGTCTTATGAATTTTTGCAATATTTTCAAACCATTCTTGTTTATTGCATTATTTTTATTAGAAAAAATGATTGCACACTTTTAATATTTCTCATATGCACTTTAAAAAACAATAAATTACTAAAATTTTATTATAAACAAATATTACAGAAATTCCTTTATTTCCACAGACTTATAACAGCCAATAAGGAATCTATACACTTATAATAAATCATTTAAAGCAGATCTATTAAAAAATTACCCTATGCTGTTTCATTTTGGAAATATGTAATATTATGTTCTTAGATTAAAATTAAAATTCATTAATCGAGGGTTATTTTTTTGACAAAATCCTTATATTACAAATATTACATTTTTAAATTTTTGCTATTATATTTCTAAAACATTAATTATAATGTATTTGTTACATTATTAAGATAACACATATTTTTAAAAAAATTTAACCAATTGATATTTTGTTATATTGATTATTTAAAATCAATTATATCAGATTTAAATGTTATAATTTATTAAAAAGTAGTTGTATTAAGTATTTTAATATTAGAAATTTATTTGTAATAAAAAGCAATTGTGCCAAAATAGTAATGCACGAAAAGCAACAAGACATTTTATGCATTACTCATTTAATCTTTCACATCAAGAAAAATCTTCAATTTCAATATGGGTATAATCAGACATATTTTTAAATAAAGGTAAAACTGAACTAATTTGTTGATGTTTGTACAGCATAAAAGAAATTTCAAAGAATATTTGTGTTTTTTCTAGTCACCCTTTTTACAATTGACAACGATAATGAGTGAAATTTCCTTAAGAAAGAAGGAAATTTTCAAGTATTTTATAAATATTCTTCATTTCATTGTTGAAATTGGTAGATGAATTATTCTTTTATTTTCTAAAATTATGTAAAAGGAATTAATAATTTAAACAAGACGCTAAACTGAACAACGAAATATGTGAAAGGGGTTATATAGTTGCATATTAATTAAATATATTTAACGAAAACACATCTTTTAAACTGAATTTTATATGTAAATGAAATATTTTTCATATGAACTATATACTTAACAAATAAAAAATAATCACATTTTAAAAATATCTATATTTAGTTTTAATTTGAAAAATTTTGAAAAATTAATGAGATAATTTAATCAATTATTTGAAACTCAACTCTATGCAGAAAACTTAATCCTACAATTTAGCAACAAGGTTTAGGGGCTGTAATTTCCAAAATTAGTATTGGTCTTTTCATTCAAATTTTATTTTTCAAAATTGATTCAAGTTAATTCATATGGGTGACATCTACACCTTTTTTGCACTAGTTTCCATGTCATACACTTAAAAATGAAAAAAGTCCACCCCCTATCATTTAAAAAAATATATATCATGTCGAAATTCGGCTACAGATAGACACTAAAATTTATAATCGTCTCTTACTATATTATTTTGTAAAAAAAACAGAATTTATTTCTGACACTATTTATATATAACTGACACTATTTATATAACTTTATTAAGATAATATACAAATTCTCGAATATTTCTGAAAGCTTAAAAATTGACCAAAAGTGATAGAGTAGGGCTATGAATATATTTTTTGAAACAGTCATACTGTAAATAATTTGCTATACTTAATAAACATCTTGAGTCGTCACCCACATAATTACAATATAAGTGGTTGTTAATAAATTTAATAATAATAAGTCTCAGAAGAGGAAATGCACATTTTGCCAAGAAGCATTCTTTTATTAAAAATGAGCCGATTAACACAGGTAGCAGATACAAGTTATTATTTGCTTTGACAAGACGGGAATAATAATGGTACACCTAATGCAAGCTTATAAATGATAAGGCAAAAATAAAAACATAAAGTTGATAAGGCTTATCGCATTACATAACGTGAAATGAATATATGCCGAAAAGAATTGATTACCGATATTACATACCTCTGAGCATATAATCGGGACATTTCGTTACGTTAAACTCCCAGTACTGTTTTGAGTGACTTCTTATACGTCGTAAACTGACTGACCTTTAACTAAGGAATTGAAATATTCTCTGAGCACAAAAGAGTGAAATAAATAGAACTGGACTTCCCACCATTTAAAACAAATCAAAATTTCTGTAAATGGTTCCACCTCTTGATAATACTAATTTTGATTTTTTGTAAGGTGAAACAAATGTATTCATTATTATTCTAGAGAAAGGCAATGAAGCTAAATTCAAGAAGCATACATGTATTACGAATTATTCCATTAAAGTCAATGGAATAAGGATTTAAGTTGAATTAAATATTTTATTACCCGTTAATCGATTGGAAACATTTCTGCAAGTAAAATGCAATAGAAAAATTTCGATTGAGAATCAGATATGTATCAATTATTTATACTTTTACTTATTATTTATTCTTTTTTGTTCAATTTTCTTCCGTTCAGTAAACTATTTGAAAGCTTATGCTAGTACATTTATTGATTTAAAAATAATTTATTTTAAGAAATACACTACTGTTTCTGATAAGAGATTACCAAAAAATTAATAATCACAATTTAAAATTATAAAATATTATAATGCATGGTTATAAATATTAAAAACAAGTGAATTTTATTTGAGAACTAGTCACCTCAGCTGATCAGCTGGTTCACCTTGAATATTGGTGATTTATTTGAGATAAATCTAATAGATGTAACCCCATACCCATGATTCCATTAAATTGTCTTTAAATAAAGCTATGCTATATTAAATGTATTGCTTTATTTCTATTTGCTGTATTCAGGAACAATTTTCGTGGTGATCAGTCCTGGCATAACATAGAGCTATTAAAAACATTATGATTCACATTCATTCACTTTCTCACATTTGATGTATAGTAATTGCACTTTTTATTTGTCCTGTCTCTTAAATATTAAACTGAATTTTTTTGGTATAGTGTTCAACAATGGATCCACCGAAATTCCAAAAATAATTCCACCAAATATTTCAGGAAAATTGCAAAAGCTTCAATTTTAGGGCCCATAATTTAATTGATTTTTAAAATTTGGTTTCAGCATATTTTTAAAAAAATGTTAAGATTAAAAGAACATTTGTATGACGATTAAACTTACATACTTAAAAAGATATATATTAATATTTTTAAACGATTAAATTTCTTTCAGACATTATTTTCTGGAGTTATATATATATATATATATATATCTTTGCGTATGTGTGGTAAGTTTGACAATTGTATATCAAATGATCTGGATTCAACACATGCAGACATATATGCATTCAACAAGTTATTGGAAGTATAATGCCATGAAGGATTAAGAATCACGGATGGCATCAATTAGCTTCCATTTGCTTTGACAGTGGTCGTTATAAAGTAAATAAATCATAGTTTCAATTATAGTTCTGCCACCACTGTTACAAAATTAGGGTTAAGTCAATCATTGGTAAAATAATATATACCTGTTTAAGCACAGACTGAAATTCAGGGTGATTTGAACTATATTATATATGAACAAACACTATAGTTAGATCAAGCGCCGTACTACACTTAGATCAAGTATCTAAAATCGGTTTTTATTCGTACTTTTAATAAATGCTCATAATTAAGGACAATTTAACTTTGAAATGGTGGAACTTTATATTCCCTGTTGTTCATATTTAAAAAAAAATATTTTGGTAGAATTTCCAGCTAATTAATTCATGTTATATTAAATTACATTTACTCATATGCCACTCGCAGTATTGTATTTTGTTCCTTTTACCAAAGCTATATTCAGTTTCACAGTGAAATTCCAATTTAAGCATTTTACGTTATTTAAAATCTATTTACAAGAACTTCTCAAAATACAGTTTATTCTTATTCAAATAATAATCACATACCTAGATAACTTTAGGAATCTTTTTGCACTAAGTCCTTGTGTATTTCTATCTGCATAATTTTACAATTAAATCGCAAGTTCAGTTTCTAATAGCAATTTAGATATACAATATTAGCTTTTTGGAATATAAGGAGGGATTCAACAACCATTTAAAAAAAATTAGTGATACGAGTTCATTAAATTTTAATAACCCTTAGTGGTAAGAAAGTTTAGTTTATTTTAACTGTATTTGCGTTCAACTCCTAAATATTACTGAAGCTTTCTTATAACTGACTCCTTAATTCTGAATTGTAGACAATTAGCGAAAGTGATGCTTAAGCTGCTGTCACCCTTTTGGCATCCCACTAGTGAATGTCTGGATTCTTTATTGATACTGGAAACCTTCTTTATTGATCTAAATCTAATTTAATTTTCTAGTAGGAAATAACGTGAGATAGAGACTCAAAGCTAACAATTTTCAATCAAGGAACCTAACAACTTTCAACCTTAAGAGTTAATAAAAAAATAAGTATTAAACACAGTTGTTCGATGATATTATTGCGAACATCTTGCATATTCCTGATGAGTACTGAACACCCAATTATCCTGGCAATCGAACCACCAGATTTCCTTATACAAAAACTATAAATACAGACTGACTGCGTAGCTGAAAAGATTAGGAATTGTTACAGTAAAATACTATAATTAATGCATATGGAATTTATGCTTTCATTTTTTATAACGGTTTATACTAAAAATTTTCCCTTTACTTAATGGTAAATGACAATGACATATACTATTCAGATATATTCTTCTAGTAAGGCTTTCATTAATTATTTAAATAACGGAAATTTAGTGTTATAGAACTAACTTTATACCTTATTTAGCCTCTTTAATAAACGAGGTTAATCGGCTATTAATTATTTCATAAAATATTCTTGCAAACTAGATATTAAATAAAGTTAAAAAAAATTATCTTGCTTTTAAAGAGAGTAAATTACTTCGTAATATTCATAACATAAATATGAACATTCCTTTATTATCTCTAATCATTAAATGAAACAAGCTATAGCTGGCATTAAGAATTTTAAAATATTGTTAGAAAGTTGATAATATTTGATAAAATTAAATATTTCGTTTTGAAAGTTTTGATATTATATATATATATATATATATACAAATTTCGAGCTACGCTCGTAAGTGTGGCGCTAGTAGCGACACAATGAACATGAAAATGACGTTTGCTTTAAATAAGCGCTGTAAGGTTCGTGATCGTTATTTATAGTTGAGATTTGACGTAATGGGTAAATATTAGTCAATTATGTCTCTGAGAAGACGAAGAAGCCATTATCAACAGCTCACTGAGTTTGAACGAGGTCGTGTCGTAGGGCTACGAGAAGGTGGGTTTTCTTTCCACGATATTGTTGAGAGACTTGGCAGGAATGTATCCATTGTGCATGAGTATTGGTCAAGGGAAGTTACTGCCTCAACAAGACCAGGTTCCGGGCGGCCACGTGGTACTACTGAGAGGGAATCTTACTGAATCGTCT
>JAPMOQ010044403.1:1762898-1799790 GCA_026543055.1 Argiope trifasciata
ACACACACACACACACACACACACACACACACACACACACACACACATATATATATATATTATTTTACAGAAACAAATGTAACTTGAATATAAATGATATCAAGAACGATTTTTTTCATTCCATTACATTCTAGGATCAATTAATAATTGATATTCTTTTAAGTTTTAGAAACATTTGCATTTAATTACTCTGAAATATTCTTGTAGCAATCTTAATTTAAAGAAACCGGTCCATCTCAATACATACACAGTAAATGTTTCAAAGACCCGTAGGTCAGCTAATATAATTCTTCAGAGACATTTTTGTTATATACTACTTTACAAAGGATAATTCCAAAGCTTTCAACTGAATGAAACAACTTTATCATAAAATTTTCCATTTAATATTAATCAAACTTTAACATTTGTGAGGTGGTTGGATAAATCAGACTTGTTTAATTTAAATATTTAGCATTTTACGATTCATCCTCTGAATTTCGGAAATTCAAAACAAAATCAGCAAAATTGCAATACTTATATCCTTACCCTCATTAGCAATGATTAAGTTGCTGACTGAAAAGGCTTGCATCATTGGATCTTCCGATGACTAATCATGTGAGGTACATTGCTAAAAATTATTATTAAAATATCTCGTTAATTAAATACAGCCTCACGCACCGATACAACTTCTATTAGCGATAAATTTGTTATCGTGTGGAAATATTAGTGAATAAATCTGCTAAATATATCCGATATGAGATATACCATAATTTTACTGACTAATCTCACAAACTGTGTTTCTCTGTTTAATACAAAGTAAGAAATTTATTTTTTCACAAATGTGGCGATATGGATTGAAAAAAATGAATCAGAATTGCGAATTAAAGATTCTTTTCTAAATTTTATTCAATGTAAGTATACGTTATAGTTTAAATTTGTCTTGATTTAATAATATAATTCAATTATAATAAACTGTAATGTATGTATCATTTAATTTAGAAGAAAAAACAGTGAAAATATATTTATTATGTGGAAAATGAAAGCTAAGAAAGTAAAGTTACCGAAAATGAAAGCCGACATTTGCATGGTTTTTTTTAGGAAATGCAATTTGATACAAATAATAATGATACAAATTTTTACTAGCAATCTACCTGAAAGCATTTTATTAAAAGTGTTTTTTTTAAATGTATTTTATAGAATTAATTTTAACGTTATTACTTCATGGAATTTGAATTTAACATTTCAAGCAGAAAAGTACCATTTCTAATTTTGGATATAAATATATTCATTTTTTGGCAATTTATTTTCCCATCAGCATCCAATTACTGCATTTTAAATCTTTAATTCTATAAAACTTTAACAAAACGTATTCGAAGAAAATCAAATTATATTTGCATGAACAAAAGTTTAAAGCATATCCAGTATCTGCTTATATAAGATGGAAAGTAAGATAATTCTTTTAAATTTATCTTTAAAAAAAAAAAAAAAAATAGGAATGAAACACAATACTTTTTATTATTTGTTCAAACATTCCATTCCATTTGCTTGATTTGTATTTCTTTGATTTATAATTAAATTTCTGAGAAATAAAATACTTGAATATTGAATTTCAGGTAACATTCCAGAATTGCTTTATTTTATCTTTCTTTTATTAAAAAGGTTTCTGTTTTCTAAGAAAATTCCGTAAAAAATGTTTCTTTTTTAAAGTAAACTTTAGATTTTAAATGAGTCCGTTGTTTACAAACCCACATTTGATTCTTGAAACAGCAATGTAAATATTCCATCTTTAGTAAAAGCATGTGCTTGAAGCATCTCGAATTTCTGCTTAATTCCTTTCAAAAATCTTAACATCTCTTTAAATGATGCAATTGTATATTCCTTTTAATAATTGCACTTTATTGTCAACAATAAATTGAAAAAAAAATCCATAATTTTCTTAAGGAGACAAAAAAAAACAACATTGAGATCGCTTAAATAACTTAACATTTAAGGGTAATAACGTTTAAGGTAAAATATTTCCTGAAATGAGAAAGATTGGTTTCGAAGTCAATTTAGGAAATAATTAAAAGTTTTAACATTTAGTAAAATTTTCTCAAGTTCATAATAGGATAAACATGTTCCATCTTTAAGTTACGAGGAACGGTCGATTTTAGCTTAAACTGCTTCAATATTCTTTTTTCATACAGCCCATTGATTTACATGTTGATTTTATGTTTAACACAACGTTACATTGTGATAAATAATTCAAAAACACTTTCGGACATTGGTGGCTTGGGGTTAAGGTCTCGGCTCGAGAGTCGAAGCGGTTTCGGGATCGAGAAGAACCGTCGTGTAAGAGGGTCTCTTGCACATTAAATTCGACAAGGTCAAACGTCCTTCCTCTGGTGCATGTGGCCTGGAAAAAGGAGTGCCAGCTCATGAGTCACCCACGTCATCTGACCGTGGTTTAAAATTATGAGGTTAGTTCCAAAATAGCCCCAATGTTGTTTTACAACGGCATGTTAGTGCAACTTAACTAAATTAAACAAATGTTACATTGCGATTAATGATTTCTAATTTTAATCCTTTTGTTTCCTCAGAATAATTTCTAAAATATTTGAACAATAAATTTTCAAATATAAAAAAGGCATAAAAACGCAATTAGATCAAATTGTAACATATCCTCGATGAAGTTTTTATGTAAGTCATTGAGTATTTAACTGTAGTTCATAAATGTAGTGCACTAAATCATCGGTTGGTTGGTTTGCAGCTTTTAATGACGCAAGAGCCAATAAATCATCGGACTAGATTACTTCTGACTAGACAGGAATCTTTTAATGAAAATATCAATTATCTAAATTAAACATCGTCTGTATTTGTACCAGAATCCCAAGGATAATGAAACAACTGGAAAAATGCATTTGATTTTAGGATGTATTAAATATGGCAGCATATATATTAAAAGTTTAAAAAAATATATTGGGGAAATGACTATATTGTTGAGATGGCGCAGAACGAAACATTCTAAGCCAATAATATTCATTGTTTTACGATCTGATTTTTTTTTACTAATTTCCATTAGGGTTGATGTATAAATAATCGATATTTGCAACTGCTCTATGCTGGTTTCCATTCCAGTTTGATATTTCACTGCATTCCTTTATGTTTTATTGTACTCGTAAAACATCCAAATGTCTTATATGCACTCTCGTCTGAAAACTCATGGGCTCACCCGAAACGCATTAATTAGGTACTTAATGATTTGGATTATTTTCTGACTTACACTTTTTTCTTAATTTCTAGTGAAATTTCTTCAACTTGGGCCAAGAGCTTGTTTTGTGAATTTTATATAGATTCAGTATGAGTTATGTGTGAATGCAGCTTAAATATGTTTTCTCCTATATATTCGAGAATCTGAATTAAAGGAAATTATAAACACTCAAAATTAAACTCTTGATATTAGAAATATTTGGGTTGTGTCCCTTGGTCTGAAACTCACAGTTTATCTCGAAATTCACTAAGCATACTGGATACTTAATGATTCAAATTACTTTTTGAAGGATTCATTTCTGATCATAATCTCTAGTTAAGCCATTTCAGCGTAGATCATGATCTTGTTTTGTTAAATTTGGATTGATTCAGTATGAGTCGTATTGTTATTTAGTTATATTTTGTTTTTATTGTGTCAACTAGATAAACTGACACCATGACAATGAAAACTTGTGGAATCATTTTCTTATGACAATTAGAAAATGATTCCATGACAACGAAAATCAGATATTAAAGGAGAGCATAATCACTCAAAAATTATAACCTCAGTATTACAAATATTCGGGATATAGGCTAAGTTTTGATATGAGAAACCAATTGATTCACTCGAAATATTTGAATAATACTGAATACTTAATGATTCACATTATTTTCTGATTGACTCATTGTTCTTATTTTCTCCTGAAACTCCTTCAATTTAGATCATGACCTTGTATTGTAAATTTTAGATTGACACAGTATGTTACATTGGTTTTCTCAATTATGTTTTTCTCTTTCGACTACGAGAATATGAAATTCAAAGAGGCCACAATCATTCAAAATTAAAACCTTGTTATTAGAAATATTCATACAATATACACTTTGGTCTGAGATTCATAGTTTCTATCGAAATTCAATAATCATACTGGATACTTAAGATTTTACATTATTTTCTGAGTGATTCATTTCTCATCTTAATTTTTCGTTAAGCAACTTCAACTTGTGCTATGAGCTTGCTTTGTAAATTTTGGATTAATTCAGTATGCGCTATATTGTGATTTCAGCCAATATCTAGTTCCACTTAGGACTACAAAAATCTGATATGGAAGGAGATCAAAATCACTCAAATATTAAAACCAAAATAGTAGAACTGTATCTATATGAACTTTGGTCTCAAAGTCACAGGTTCACTCGAATAGTATTAATCATGCTAATACTTAATTATTCAGATTATTTTCTCTCTGATTCATTTCTCTTAGTTTCTAGTTTAGCTGATTCAACTTTGGTAATGAGCTTGTTTTTTGGAATTTTTGATTGATTCAGTATGAGTTATGTATATAAGCACTTAAAACTAAAATCTCTTTATAATAAAAGTATTCATGACATGCTCTTTGAATTGAAATTCATAGGTTATCTCGAAACTCAGCGAGTCAGGGTATTTTCGGAATGATTCATTTCTCATCTTAATCTTTAGTTTAGCTACTTTAACTTAGACTATATAGTTTGAATTTCGGAATGATTTAACATTAGTTATTCATTGATTTCAGTGTATATTAGATTTCACTTGAGTATACAAGAATATGGAGTTGAAGGAGAACATAATCACACAGAATTAAAATCACGTTATTAGAAATATTCGTGAAACGCAGTTTGGTCTGAAACTCATAAACTCCCTCGATATGTAATAATAATATTGAATATTTAATGATACGGATTATTTTTTGACCGATTCATTTCTCATCATATTTTATAATTAAGCTACTTCAAACATTAGCTTCTTTTGTGAAATTTAGATTCATTCAGTTGAAGTTATATAATAATTTAAGCAAATATCTGATTTCTCTTATGACTAGGAAATGAATATACACTCAAAAGTTAAACTTCAATACCAGGAATATTTTAAATTGATTCCATGATTTTCTTAGCAACGCATTCCGAGATTCCTCGAATGCAAATTACTTTTTGAATTTAAATATGAATTTTTTTCTAATATTCCCCATTTCAAACATTAAAATAATCTTTTTCTCTTATAATCAATTACGAACTTTGTCTTGAAATTTTTCTGATAATTAGCTTAATAATCTAAGAAGGCAACGAACACTCAAATTTCACAATTTAAGTTAAAATGACCTTAACAGAAATTCAAGTTCTATGTAATTCAGTCAAAAAGCATTAATAATATCAAGTATCTGTACAATCATTGTTTTTTCCAAAAAGCCATTAATTTATAACTAAGTATGCAAATCAAGTATTTTACTTGTATAAAAACAACAAACTATACTATAAACTAGAACAATTAGGAGCCCGTTAATTTTAATTAAGTGTTTACATCGATTTTTTACGTGTAATGGTACAGAAAATTGTAATGGAAATAATAAAACAGGATTGATCTCATTATAATTTAGTCACAAATTGTATTTATGAATAAAATTAAATGGAAGGTGAAAAAAAGGTTCTAAAGTGTAAACTCTAACTATGAATAGATTTGAAATTAATTATTCTGTATTACGTCAGTTCAATAGCATTATACATCTATGCCATTTTTATGACGGCTGTAATTATGGCTTTACCTAATTTAATAGCATTGTATCACATATTATATTAGTATGATCTTATTAACGAATTAAAATATTCTTTCTGAACTATTTTCTTTCATTTTATTAGGCAAAATAAATAAGTTTTTCAAGAATACAATTAATACTGTTACAAAAGTAATATCTGAAACAATGCTGAAAATACATTTTTATACACTATAATCATAAGAAAAAAGAAAATGAAAATTTAATTATATCGAAATAAAAAAGCATGTGGTTAGCATTAATAAGAATTTTTTGTTACAGAAAAAACGTTTTCATTTTTTTTAACTCTATACTCTGAGAAGCAGTGTATCTTCAGAAAAAACTTACTGCCGTAATAGTCTTCTAAGAAATACAAATACTAGAAATAGTTTTTTCATTGTCATTAGTATCTACTGAATATGATATATATGCATGGAATGAATAAATTACTTTCTCAACATTATGCTTGCTGTTTGAGAACTATATTTTTTCTGTCTATTTAATTCTTATTATTTGAGCATCATTTGCTGCTCAAGATAAATGTTTTCATTATCATTATGAAACATTAATTATTTCATTATGTATTGCATTAACATCATCATGGAATTTCAAGCGAAATATACCAAAAATGAAAAAGTAAAATTAGAGAATATAATATTTTCTCTTGTGTATATGATCCATATTTTTTCATCTGTTTCATTCCTATTGTAATTGTGTGATATACAACTTACAAAGGTATTTTCCTTTTTTTCAAAAGCAATGACGTCTAATTAATTTGAGACCTCAAATGATGCCTGTGTTACGATTTTGAGATAGACGAAAATGGAAACTTTAGTAATGAATGGTGTACGGTCTATGTGAAAGTCGGCATTTGAAATATGTCTTAAAAATAACATTCCTGACACCGTGAAACATTAAAAAGAAGTGGTTGACGAAGATGAATTTTCATTCTGTTTATTCCAGATATTGTATCATTCTAAATTTCTTTCATTCTAAATTTAATAAAAAAATTCTTTAATTACTCGATATAGCAGTTAATTTAATTGCAAGATGAAACATATCCCAAGTAAAATAACGGTTAATTAATAATAATAATAATAATAAATAAAATAATTAATTTATATATCATGTAAAATATCTGATTTGTATGCAGTTACGTATAAAAAATAGCTGAAACCTATTCTCTTATGTTTTCTCTAGGTGGGAGTGTTACGTAAAACCCTTAAATTGTATGAATGTCTCAGATCTTGAAATAATAGGCATATCCCATATATATATATATTGAAAATTAAAAATAAACAAATATTTAGATATAAATTCATTTGGATAATGAATATAGATTTGTGATTTTTTAAATATTATAATATTTTAAATCTTATAAAAATCCCTGAACTAATTAATATTTGAAGTGTTCCGAAATTAAATAATATTTGAAGAAATCCCCAAACAATGATTTTTAAGAGGTAACCAATCAAACTATAAAGTTCTATGATATTGCATTCCCCGTTAATTAGTTGAGTATCTTAAAAATGTTTCATTCAGAAACATATGTACGCAGCCTGAATTTATCAGACAATTGGAAAAAATTTTTTTTTTTTGAATGAATACCGAAAACAAATGAAAATATATTTAACACTACTTAATACTATAGTGTAATGCTGCGAAATTGATTTTAATACTAATGCCAAAATAAGTTAAATACATGCAAACGTCTTTTTAATTTTATACACCTTTTTCAAAAGTATTTTAAAAGATACTTCAGAAAATAGATTTAGGTTTTTTTTCCCTTTACACATTGTGCCAATGACAATGTTACCTTCGCATACAACATATGTTAAACTAGTAGATACTTCAGTTTTGTTTTCTATATTTGCTAGGGCAATAGATATTTTATCGATAAAAATAGATACATGTGTATACTGCTCAAGAAGCTATTTTACTTTAGTAAATTCATTTTTACTTATAGTTTACAGTGGAAACCTACTGTAACTATACTTACAGTAATATTTATTATGTTCCATTATTTCATTCACATACCTCTTTCAATCTATTGTAAGAGTTATGAACGTCCAATCTAATTAACTTGAACATAACAGAGTTTATGTATCACGGCATGTACACTGAATAGATAAGTTAGGGAAGATAAGAATATGTCATTTAAAAAACAGGTTTTAGAAAATTCTATATCTTATTTCCCAGTAAATCGTAAAAATGAAAAATAATATTTTGTCTCTTATTCGAAAAAAAATGTCTAAAATTAATATTTCTAATTTAAAGGCTCAATAATACGTTTGGTTGAGCAGAGTAAAATGTATCCATTGTAATTTAAAAATTTAAAATGTTTTTTGGGATTTATAATTGGGAAGAACCTTATAAATATTAAAAAAAAATTATAAAAAAATTACTATTACCGATTGATTAAATAAACAACATAAAAAAATTTCGAATCGGAAATACATTTTGTTGTTGTTGTTGTTGCTGGAGATAAAGGTGTCTTTGTAAGGATACGTAGTTATAAAAATGTGTACTTTAAAGATATAAAAATAATAAAATAAAAGTTTTGAGCTTAATCAAGCAATTAATCAATTTGTATTAACATTTTTCAAAAATAAGAAAAATAAAACTGAAACTCTTTTGATATAAAGCAGTTTTAATATTAAACAAATTTATTCGAAACTTACGAGTGAAAATACACTACAAAATTCAAATTCTGCACCTTGTTTCGGGATCAAAAATGTTTGAAGTTAAGTAAAAAAAGCTTCTACAATCTAATTATCTATAACACGATAAGACTTTGACAGAAATTTTATTTGCATATTTCAATAAGTGTGCATAACTTGGAAGGAAACATCGCAATTTTGGCAGTAGAGACTCAAAATTTCAATCCCTACCCTTTTTGCATGAACGGTATTGATTCGAAGTTAATAGGGTTTTTTTTTGTATCTTTTTTTCAGTTGACCAACTTGAGTATAAATAGGATAACCATGGGAGGGAACTACGAAAATATTTTGCAATTCCTGTGGGCAATATTTCATCCTTAACGCCAAAGTATCAGAATTCATTAGAGATTGGAGATGGAAATTGATATGATTAAAAAAAGAATCTTGTTCTCATAGGGATAATTCTATGAATCAGTTCATATCAAATTGAGTAATTTGTTCTAAAAGTCACTTATTATGTAAATTTAAATATTTACCATTTGTTTTCAAAGAAAATCATGTGAAAGATGGAATATACATCTAAAAATATACATCTCTTTCTCTGCATCAAAGAATTTGAAAAAGTGTAGAAATCTCTGGATGGGCGAACAAGTAATGTACGTCAGTGTACATAAAATATTTTTCTCTCATTAATATTTCAACCAGTTTTCTTAAGTGGATGATTTCTACGGAAAATATTTTTATGTGAGGCGAGAATGTTCCTGGAAAACACTAAGTTTTGCACAATGCACCGTTTCCAAGGTTTCGAATTTCAGAAGTCATATAACACATAGCACATTCCTTTGAACCATATACTTCATGAATAATCAAATGAAGCATTCCATTCTCAAAGGACTATTAAAGGGTAAAACATGTTTTCAACTAATTTTAGAAGCTCTTTTCTTGCAATGAAAATGCAATTTGTATTTATTTTTTGTATTCGTATGCGCATTTGCTTGTTTATAAATTATGACAATCCGAAACATAAGTTTTTTTTACAATCTCTGAAATGTTTCCCTTGCATTGAAAATATTGTTTGATTCATTTTGTGTTAGGTAATTATGGAAATCAACTTGTTAAACGGGGAATCGGTATTTAATTTTTTATTTGGTAGTTATGGGAATTAGTTTGTAATCATGAAATTTGTATTTGCTTTTTTGTTTGATAATTATGAAAATCAATTTACTATATTTGGAATTTTTATTTTATCTATTTGTTTGTATGCTAATTATGGCAATCCGAAACGTAAGATTTGTTCCAATTTCCGAAACGTTTTCTTTGCAATGGAAATATTGTTTGGATTTATTTTGAATTAGGCAACTATGGAAATTAGTCTGTAATATTAAATTTGCATTTACTGTTTACACAATGTTACACAGTGTCTTAATTTGTATACGAAATTTAAAAAGATTAAGCTAAATCATTTAATGTTCTATCAATAAATAAACTAATTAAAATTTTAAAAAAAGTTGTTTAAAACACATTGAGAAACAAGAATAAACTTTCTTCTTTTTAATGATAAACGACATTTATTGGATAGAAAAACAGTGTACTATCTTTTAAACATAGAGTAAAATTTAACTATTAAATGGATTTGCAGTTTAAAAAACTCTAATTATCTGAAGATTTCAATCACAACTTGTAGCATTGAATTTATGTTATAATTTTCGATTAAAAAATAAAGTGGATCATTGCCATTTAATATAATTTGTCCATTAATTTGTAAGTATTCGTGTGTTAATCAACGGAATTCATCAAACAGACCGATTCATTTAATAGTAAGCGAGCGCTATGAAGTTTTAAAATTCAATTACTTTGACGTATATAGAAAAACTTTGGTTTACTGTAATTTTAAAACTACTTCTCAGAAATGTTTGAAAAAAATTTAATGTTTGCATTTCCCGTAATTAAATCTGTAAAATATAAATGTCTTTTAAAACGTTTATTTTTCGTTTCTATTTAGGCATATAAAATGTGCATAATATATTTAAATTTTCAATCCATCTCGAAATTCTTAGAAAACCCTTTAGATGGATTCCAGTCATTTTTACGGATTATTCAATGTAATATCAATTAGTTTCAGTACTAATTTTGGTAATTTTAATGATTCATAGAATTCGACTTTCCCAACAGAACGATAAATGTACCTTAAAAACACCTCAGAATTTAAATAAAGCATATGGAAAATTAAGTAGGAGATTAAAAATTAAAAAAATACATTAATTTTTTTTAATTCGCAAGGGATTGATCTTTTAAAATTTTATATCTAAGAAATAATAAATTTTCTAGTGTAATTTGTAGTTATAAAATTCTTTGAAATTCTATGTTAATGAAAAATATAAGCCTTAATAGAGTTTAAAATCTTTGAAAATAAGCTGATTAGTATTCTTTGGATTATTTCCATTTAATAAATTTATATTTATGGATTTGTATTTTAATAGATTTCAGCAATTCTTTGATTAAATTCTAATTGTTAAATATAATGGAAAGAATCATGCAAATGTCAATATTTTAAATTTTTCTGAATCTTGAAAATATAGCGAAGTTATGAAAACAGCTTTAGGTATACTCTGGAATATTTGGGATGGAAATTATTAATAGTATCACTCAACCATTCAATGAAACGCCATTTCTGTTTAGGATTATTCCATAATTGGAATTAAAATTCAAAATGCACTGCTATATTTATGGAACCATGTAATTACAATTTTAATGGTATATATCTTTTTATGGGTTTAAAACGATGATACCAGAATTTCTAATATACTTTAATCCAAAATATTAAATCCTTTATTGAAATAACTATAAATGAAAATTGATATAATATAATGAAACAATTTATAAACTATAATCATCTTGTAAAAGTACATTTTGTCTATTTGTTTATTTATCCCAATATGTTGTTTTTTTTATTCCCATCTATTGTTTATTTATTTTGCCTACTTGTTTATTTATTCATATTTTAGTTTTTTTAAATGCATTATAATTCTCAATAAATGTCTTATTCATTAATAAAATTCAGATTAATAGTTAACTTTTATCAATTATTCATATCACATATAATATCATATCATTTCCTTCTTTATATTTACATTATATATATTTAACAAACTTCATAAAAATTGCAAATTAAAGTTTCGTAATGAATTGTATCATAACTTTATGCCTCGCAAACAACACATGTAGGTGATGGAATATAGATTTTAATGTGGTTTAATTTGATATAGTTAATCTACAGTGTCGTGATTGAATCTTTCTTTTACCCTATATCTAGAACAATGACAAATTGAATTCGTACATCATTGGAAATTTTCCTTCTTTTGCATCAAAAATGTATTCTTGATAGGATTGCAGGTTCAGCTGTCTATAGTGAAAAAGGAAAATAACTTATGCATATATATATGGTATTTGCAAAATTTCTTTTAAATTTGTAAAACCTATGTTTGTTTCTCACTTTCGGTATTCAAAGATAAATCCATCTTTATTATCTGTATCTTTTACAGACAAAAAAGGAAACTATCTTTGCTACACCGGGCTTATTTTGAATAACAGTGTTTTACTTGTCTTCTTTCAAAGGTGTTTCAATTTATTATTATAGTACAAGATGGTTCTGGATTATAAATTGAAAACTACAACTTATTTTTTCATGGCTCCTTCTACCAGAAACTGTGTAATATTTAAACCAAGTTTTTAAAATTTTTATTTTATTTCTACGTGATATCAGTAATACGCAATGTAGAATTGATTTCCAAAGAAAATATACTTTTGGCTAAATTAGAACGAGCTTATACACTGTATTGAAAGACAAATGTATTATATGTAAATAAAAAAGGTCATTTATTTCAATAAAGATTTATGCTTTAGAAAGAGAAGGTAAACCTATTTCATACAATTCCTATTTATTTTTACTTCTTTGTGTTTACACTGCCCATTTTTCTATGGTTTTTGGGGAGAGTGCATGACAAGCAGCGTTACTAAAGGAAATCTGTTGGTATATCTCTGCTATTATTGTCGATTCCGAAAATGAATCTTCTTCATTGTTTTTCAGCAATAATTTTTATTTGTTCAATTTTAAGATTTCATTAAATATGTGAGGAACCCAATTATTTTGGCAACTACTACATCCAATTCACAACAAATTATATTGTACGACAACTTTTGATACTTCATACCTTTCTGCAGAAATTCGTCTGTACCACATGTGGGAATAAGTAAATTATTTAAGATATTTGTTCATGATCTGAAGATGATCTTATTTCTATCCAGTATTATGCACGAAATGGCCTGAATAGATCTAAAAAGGCCTAAAGGAACCACTGAAATATCAGTAGGCTCTAAGACCGTCTGAAGTAACCACTGAAATATATATTTGATACCTTTTATACATTTTCGTTCACTAAAATTATGATATTCGTAAATATTATATAGTTTTTTTTCGTTTGCAAGCATGTTTGCCTATAAGAAAATAAAAAATAATTTAATGCGGATAAATTAATTTTTTCATCCTTTATTTCTGCATTATTGTCATAAAGATAAAAATGTCATTTCAAGGTAAAAAGAGCAATGTACAATGCCTTGTTGAAGCATAGACATATTTCTAAGACATTGAAGACACATTGTTTTTTTAAACTCAATTTTTTTCTTCTGGTTATTTACAAGAAGACTCAGACTACGCCCGTCCACCCGTCCACAACAGCATATTAAGCAAAAGGAGCGTAAAAAGTGGGAGAAATAAACTAACACTGTCTTATATAACCTGGGATATTGATAGGGAAAATATTGCTTTATGTGACTTATATACAGTGAGATTTCGATTTCAGATTTTCTCTACACTTGCTGACCGGGCAAGGGTACCACATATCTTTTTTAAAAGAATATGCTTACTGGACATTATGACGAAACTGACCACTGACCAATTACCACTGACGAAAGCAATTTAATAAAATTGTCCTTGAATTAATTAAATAGAAAAATTTGAATGAAATCAGGAAATGTCAGGAAGGTTTAAATTGAAGTTGATATGGGCTGAATAAAGGTGAATAATGGGGAATTAATTATAATTGAAGTAAGCGTTTGAAATATCGTTAAAATAGAAATCGAATACACTAAAATAGAAAGTGACTAATTGTAGGTCCTAGATTTTGAAAGCCTGAGTTGAAATTTGAATACCTTTTAATATGTTTAATGGAAAGATTTTTGTGCGAAAATACTCTAAATGAAACATCAGCTGTTTTTTTACATTATTAAGTAAGATAAATTTCCGATTATTAAATAAAATAAAGTTCACATTATTTTTATTATATAAGGACATTGTGAATACTGTGATTGTCAATTAACATTTTCTATATGGTGCATTCTACAAAGCGATAAATGAATAATAAATAAAATATAGCATTTTAAAATGTTTACATTCGAGATACTCACAGGCTGCCTTTTACAGTATCACTTTCTTATTCTTTCTACTGCATGAAACTCAAGCCGTTTCAGCAAGTCCAATTTCGCCTGCACGCTTCAGCACTCTTTATTACATCTGTAAAATAATGATTGTCATTATTGAACCATTTCATTATTAATTTTTTTAAATGCTTGCTTTCTCATTAATTAATGCATTTTATTATTTATTTGCTTGTTTTTTAATGTAATTAATCATTTAAAAATAAGCCTTTATCAATTAGCTGAAAATTTTCTTTAATTTTAACTAATAAAATGTGAAGATGGAGACAGTGAAATAGTCAGAAATGAAATTAGTTGCTGTAATTGTGGTGTGCGTGAAACAAATTCACTGTTTATGCATAAATTTTTACTGATGGCAATATTTATCAGAAGATATATTAATTGTTTTTAAGACTTTGTTTGAATAATTTCATTTTCATAATTCTAACACCATCACATAAATATTTAAAGTAAAGAAGGAACTAGAAGGCAAATAATCAATAAAGAGATTATTTTTTAAAGAAATCAATGCTGTTTTGTCTTTACATGAATCAGATGTCTTAGGAAATACTTTAAAACGCCGCTATTCCAACAAAAACACTACGATTGCTTTCAGTAATTCATGAGTAAAATGATTTAGTTAAGTATTCTTATTCACTAATTTTACACATCATTTATATAAAAATAATTTACATAAACGATTTTTATTCCTTATCTTCCAATAATTAACAAAAATATCGGAACAATAATTTAATTTAAATTTTAAAAATATCTGCAAGAACCTCCAAAAAATGTAATAATTAGTAACAATATTGATATTCTCTAAGATAATCAAAATTAAATCCTCAATAGACTCCATCCATTTATTAAGTAATTATTAATTATTTTTCTCATAATAATGCAGGAAAATATTTTCTAAAGCACTAGAAGCTGTACTAATTTGAATACCCTTAACTTGTTTATAAAAATCAATACCAGTGAAAACATAATTCTCGGTAATATTACAATTTGATTGATTGTTGAATTGATTGATAATTTGATTCTAAATTTGATTTGAGAATTAAACCAATCAAATTTATATTCGCTACCTGTTGTACAAGCAGTTATAATTACTACAAGGGGAAACATTTCTTTGAATTCCTAAAAATTATCCTAAATAAAATTGAAGACGAAGATAGCTGTGTTATTAATAATAACAAAAGTGTTTTCAAATTTTTAAAAGGTAACAAAATTTATAAAATTAATACCTTTGACTGTTGAAAACATTTGTACCAACCTGCCCCATGAGAAATTAATAAATGTCTGCACTCTTATATATGACGAATATTTAAATGAATATCATTAATAAAAAAAGCTGGCTTGTTTTATGCAATTGTAATGTTACCGAAAATTATGTTTTCAATGATATTGATTTTTATAAACAAGATAAGGGTATTCGAATGTGTACAACTTTCTCAAATGCTTTAGCAAATATTTTCCTACATTATTACAAGAAAAAAAATTAAAAATTACTTAATAAATAAATGGAGATTTATTGATGATTTAGTTTTGATTAACTTACCAATAACAATACTGTTACTAATTGCTATCCTAAAGAATTAATTTTAACAGAAACAAAACAAAAAATTTGATCTTGAAGCTACTTATCTGAATTTGAGGACCGAAATTGCTCATGATAAAACAATAGTTGGTGTTTATAATAAAAGAGACGAATTCAGCTTTAAAAAAATTAAACTCTGTAATTATCACTCTAATCTTCACTCAAAATTTAACTCTCCCTATTTAATAAAACTGAAACAATTTGAAATAACAAAATTTAATTTATAAAAGCACCAGATAGTTTTATTAAAAATTTAAACAATAATGATTTTCCTAAAAACTACAGCAATATATATATATATATATATATATATATATATATACATATATGTTATGCTCAACCAGAGCAACCACCAGCTAGCCTCACGCTCAAACACTTCGATTTCTTCTTGTAACTCCTAACTGCAACTGCGAACTTAGGGCGCCAGTAGAAGCAGAGAGAGAGCAGTTTCGATGTGCTGAAAAATTCCAGAAGGGCTTATGCCCAATGATGCTTTGTCTTCAATGTCTACCCCCTTTAATTGTTTGTCATTGTCCCTACTTGTTGTGAACGTCCCCTTCTTTTATTAAAATATTGTGTAGGAACAGCTCACCGTCAACATTTGGGGGCTCGGCCTCCTTAGTCCTAAATTTTGAATCCACCCCTAGATTAGCCGATTAAAAAAAAAAGAACAAGTATGTTCTTTGCGTGTTCCTAATACGAATAAAGCTGATGGAAAACCCAGCTTTTGGATTACATTAAAAAGAATTAAGACGAAAGTGAAAGTAAAACTACAACCGACGCCGGAACGACGAAAGCGAAAGTTCAACGTTCAACTAAGCGGTGAGTCTGTTCCAATATATTTTATTATCCGCTTTAAATAAAGTTTTCATAATGATCAAGCTTGAAGAAATTCCTTTTGTCGCAACTTTTTTTAAAACTGCTCCGACTAAAAATGTTAAGTTGCTTTTTAAAATGATATTTGATGATAACTTCGATCACAAAACACGTCAAAAGTTACGCCATTTTTCTGGTTTCCCGAAAGATTTTGATTTGACCAAACACAAGGAATCTCTGTTAAAAGATTTTAAACTGTCTGATTTAATAATTGTATGTAATAGTTTAAATTTAGATTGTTCTGGCTCCGAAAAAGAATTAATCGACAAAATATTCGCTAGCCTTGCAAATTTCTCGCTTTTAAAAGATTCAAACGAAAACGAATTCTCAGATGAGTTATTGCCGGAGATCCCGCCTAATCAAAATAATTCTTCGCGTCATTGTATCCAAGGTCATGAAGAAGAGGAAAATTTCGCTTACGCAGCCGGAAGCGTTCTGTCAGCGCATCAGTTTTATTCAAAAGGAAACGATGATTCGTTTTTGTTGAAATAAATAACTTCAACTTTGAAACATTTTTCAGGAACTGATACTTATGGAATTGAAAATTTTTTCGAGATGTCGAGGAGAATTTTGTTTTTCTTTCTAACATTACAGAAGTGCAAAAAATAATTTGCGTTAAACGATTATTAAATGATCCTGCATTGAAATTTCTTCATACTTTGCGTAATATTTTTACTTTTAAGGCCTTGAAGGATGCTCTATTAGAAGAATTTTCGGATAACATTTCATTTTTGATGTGCATAAAGAAATGCAACCGAGCAAAATAAAACCTAATGAATCTCTATTGAGTACCTTTTGACAATGCGCGAAATCTCTTCGAAAGGAAATTGTCTGATGGATGATCATTCGATTATTAAATATTGTACTAGAGGAATCCCCGATTCCGATAGAAACAAAAGTATTTTATAAGCATTTAAAAATATGTCGGAATTTAAAGATAAATTAAAGGTATATGAAAATGTGTTTTATGCTCAGAGTAAAATGCACCAATTTGATAATTTTGATAATGATAAAGGTATAAGTGTTCGACATGGTAATTTTGTAAATAAAAGAAAACAAGCAAGTGTTGAAGCTAAGTTTAAGTATAAAGGCGATTTTAATGCCAATGTTAATAGAAATGATGTATGGGCTAAATGTTTCAATTGTGGTTTGCCAAATCATAAGTCAAGCGATTGTATCATAAAAACAAAGGTTTAAAATGCTTTAAATGTAATGCCTTTGCACATAAAAGCTCTCAATGTGTGTATAGTAAACCTGAAGTTAAATCTGAGCATGTTAATGAGCTTACTGCTGTTTATCCCAAATTTGGCATGCATAAAATTATTAAAATTGAAGGTTTTATATTTGATTCTCTTATTGATTCTGGTAGTTCTGTAACTTTAAATAATGAAAAAGTGTACCAAAAACTTGGTAAGCCTGTCTTGAATTCAACCAGTATAAAATTAATTGCTTTTGGTAAAGGTCAAATAAAACCCATTGGTTCTTTTAAAGCTAGTATTGAAATTGATAATACTTCTTTTGTAACAGATGTATGGGTTATTGACAATTATCGTATGTACTTAGATGTTATAATTGACCAACGATCAAATTGACTTGCAACATGTTCCTGTTCAATTTCGTACACAAATAGTTGATATAATTTATGATTACAAACCAGTTAAAAACGAAACTACTGATATAAATTTAAAGATAGTTGTTACTGTTTATTTACCAATTGTACATAGATCTCGTAGGTTTTCTTTGGCAGTAAAATGCGAAGTTAACAATCAAATTAATAAATGATTAGCTGAAAAGGTTATTCAACCCAGTTCTTCCGACTACGTTTCACCTATTGTTTTGGTTCGCAAGAAAATGGTTCTACCCGTCTTTGTGTAGACTATCGTAAATTAAATCAGAAGATAATCAAACTTCGTTTTCCAATCCCTTTGATAGAAGATGTGATCGATAAGTTACAGTCAGCTAAGATTTTCACAACACTCGATCTTAAAAATGTTTTTTTCCATGTCCCTATCGATGAATCTAGCAAAAAAAAAAACAGCATTTATGACGTATCAAGGACTCTTTGAGTCATTGTGGCACCTTTTGGACTTGGTTTGTCTCCTGCGGTTTTCCAACGTTACGTTAATCATGTTTCACGCGACTTACTCAGTGATGGTACAATTCTCATTTACATGGACGACATAATAATTCCCTCTGAAGCCATCCCAGAAAATATTCAGAAATTGAAACGTGTTCTGAAAACTGCTTCAAAATTTTGCCTTGAAATTAATTTTAACAAATGCCAATTTTTACACTCAAAAATTGAATTCCTTGGATATTTGATCGAAAATGAAACAATTAAACCGTCCCCTGACAAACTAAAAGTAGTTAAGAATTTTCCTGAACCAAAATCACTTAAACACGCCCAACAATTTTTATGGTTAACTGGATATTTTCGCTAATTTATACAGTTTTATTCGATCATTGCTAAACAACTCAGCAATTTATTACGCAATAACTCATTTACCTTTGGCGACACACAACGTAAAGCCTTTCTCCAATTAAAAGACGCTCTTTCTTCTGATCCTGTTTTGCAAATTTTCAATCCCAAAGCCAAATCACAACTACATACCGATGCTAGTAAGTACGTTACGGTGCTATATTTGCTACAAGAAGCTGACGACAGACCTTATCACTCAATTTACTACATGAGTAAGAAAACTTCCCCACACGAAGAAAAGTATTCCAGCTACGAGCTAGAGGTGTTAGCCGTAATTGAAGCTCTTAAAAAATTCCGCCATTTCTTGTATGGCACAAAATTCAAAATTTTTACTGACTGCTCCGACTTTCATCAAACGATGAACAAAAAAGATGTAATGCCTAAATTTGCTCGTTGGGCAATTTTCTTAACTCAGTTTGAGTACGAAATCATACATAGACCAGGTGATCAAATGAAACATACAGATGCACTAAGTAGACATCCCGTGATGCAGATCTCACACGGCGAAGTTACTTCCTAAGTTAAAATCGCGCAAACTAACGATGAATTCATAACCACAATAAAACAGCTTTTAGATCAAGGTGAAACAAACGAGTTTGTGTTGCGTAACGACGTTCTCTTCAAAATTAAAGATGGTAAAGATCTATTCGTCATTCCCAATTCCATGCAAACTGAAATTATAAAACAAGCACAGGAAAGAGGTCATTTTGCTATAGCCAAGACTGAACAAAATTTACAAATTGACTATTATTTTCCTAAGTCCAGAAATAAAATCCAACAGGTAATTGATAGCTGTGTACATTATATTCTGGTTAACAGAAAACGTAGTAAGGCTGAAGAATTTTTAAATCCAATACCGAAAGGTAACACACCACGGCACACTTATCACATCGATTTTTTAGGTCCACTTCCATCAACCAATAAAAACTATAAGCGCATCTTCACAGTAATCGACGGATTCACTAAATTTCTTCCCTGTTAAATCAAGTTCCACATCAGATGCTCTAAAAAGTTTAGAATTTCAAAAAGGTATTTTTGGAAATCCTTCCAGAATTATTTTCTACAGAAGCTCCGCATTTACTTCCAATGACTTTCAAACCTACTGTGAAAACGAATCCATCGAACATGTCAAAATTACAACTGGTATTCCCCGCAGTAATGGCCAGGTTGAACGAATTCATGGTACTCTCATTTTTGTGTTATTCAAACTTTCCATAGAAGATCTTCAAAAATGGTTTAAACACGTTCCTAATCTCCAAAGAATTTTAAACAGTACAGTTAGCTGCAATAAAAATTATTCCCCTTTTGAATTGCTAACTGGTACAAAAAGGAAAACTAAAGAAGACGCCAAATTAATTCAAATTTTAAATGACGAATACACAGCAACACTAATGCATGATCGCGACAAAATCCGTGAGGAAACAAAAAACAACATTCAAAAGATTCAAGCAACAAGTAAATCTAACTATGATAAAAAACGTAAGAAACTAACTTCTTATCAAAAAGATGATCTGGTTGCAATACGTCGAACTCATTTCGGCACAGTTCTCAAATTACGTCCAAAATTTTACGGACCTTATCGCATCAAATTAGTTAAGCCATATGACAGATACGGCGTCGACAAGGTCGGCTAAATTTAACATCGACAGCTGTTGACTGCATGAAAAAGTGGCCAATAAATAACTAAATTCCTAAAAAATTACAGTTTTCACGAACTGATTTATTTTACAGCTTCGGCAACGACGTGACAAGACGAACTGACATTTTTTTTTTTTATTACAGCTTCAGCAACGACGTGTTAAGACGAAACTGTGGATAACTTTGTACGAGAAATAGGTGTCTGTGTGCAACAACGACGCATTATCGACTCGACGAAAGACTAACTACGAAAATTGGAAGTGTGACGATTGTTACATTTGCTTTCGATTTTTTCTTTTTTTTTCTCTCGTTCCAGGTTCTCTCACATACGATCCTCCTGTTACTGCATTTACACGAGGGCGTGCATTTGCAAGATGACCGAGCTGTTATGCTCAACCAGAGCAACCACCAGCTAGCCTCACGCTCAAACACTTCAACTTCTTCCTGTAACTCCTAACTGCAACTGCGAACTGTGGGCGCCAGTAGAAGCAGAGAGAGAGCAGTTATGAACGATGTGCTGAAGAAATCCAGTAGGGCTTATGCCCATGGATGCTTTGTCTTCAATGTCTACCCCCTTTAATTGTTTGTCCTTGTCCCTACTTGTTGTGAACGTCCCCTGTTTTTATTAAAATATTTGTTCAGAAAAACGAGCCATTATTGTGTAGGAACAGCTCACCATCAACATTTGGGGGCTCGGCCTCCTTAGTCCTAAATTTTGAACCCACCCCTAAATTAGCCGCCTAAAAAAATGAAGAAAATGAATAAATGAAGAAAGAATGAAGGAAAGAAGGAAAATGAAGGAAAGTTTTTTTAGGGGAAAAAAATCTGTTCAACGAAGATAGTTAACGACACTTACAAATCACTTTTAATGTTAATTTTCTTTTAAAAAATTGTGCTTTCAAGAAAACTGAATTTATCCTATGCAATTTTAGATGTCAAAGTGAAACATTACATGCAGTTTTATGAAATTTTGTAGCAAAATAATATAGGTCATTTAAAAAGTGTCATACTTTCACTGAAAACATGCAACTAAATATGAATCTCATTTTTCAATGACATCTTTCTCCTCCTTCCAATATTAAAATATCTTTTTTGAATTTTTCCAGCATTTACATTTTTTTATAAAAATAAATTTAAGCTAATCAGAGGAATAATGTTTTTTATATATTTTTAAAATCATAAATAAAATTCTAATGTTTTCTAGGCTTTTCTGTCAACTATGAATAAAACCATCTGATGCATATGAAAGGCTTCAAATTTAAATTAAATTTTATGTACAAAACTATTTAAAAAAATAAATAATGCAAAGCATCAATTTTAGACTAGAGAGAAAGTATATTAGTTTTTATATAAAAAAAAGTGATAATTTTGTTGAAAGAGAAATGCAATTTCAGTAAATTCTAGAATGCTAAATCAGGGTTTAGAAGCCGGCTTCCTGGGCTAGAAGTAGCGTGCCTTCCCCGTGATCTGAGCGTCCTGGGTTCGAGTCCCGGTTTGGCCATGATTATTCTTCTGTATGTTCTATCTGTGAGATACGAGATTGAGCCCCCCCTGGTAGAAAAAGGAGTTGTGCAAGCGAATGTGTGGGTCATCTTGCCCTCTGAGTGCTCCGAGGTTTTACCCTCAGAAGCTACAGCACCCATTTTCCGTGGAAACACCGACCCAATACCATTGTTCTGTGTGCAAAAGGCAGAAAAATGTAAAGCTATCACAAAATATATTGCATTCAAATATGTAAACAGCACATATATAAAGAAAGAAAAATTCGTACATAAAGAAGAAATATTTACATTACTCATACAGAAGAAAATAATAAATATTTATATTATACTTAAAAAAGATTAAAAATGATATACATAATAAATAAGAAAATAAAGAATATTTAAGTCATACAGAAAGAAGAAAACAAAGAATATTTATATTATCCTTAAAAAAGAAATATTTAATTTAATCATAAAGGAGAAAATAAAAAAAATATTTACATTATACATAGAAGGAATATTTATTTTATGCGTTATTTCAATTTTATTGAAATGGTATTAAATATACCTTTGATGGGCAGTGCATAAAATACGAAGAAACAAAAATGCATTTTTATATATTGTTATTTTTTCTTCAAATTCATCGTTACTGTATTAGATTAAAATATTCATTTTTATATATTTATTTTCTAAATAAAGATATATATTATTATTTCACAATAGATCAATAAAAGATATGACGAAATGGTATTTGAAATCTTTCACATCGTTTATTTAACGCTTTTATTAAGGCTAGGATAAGGTTAAAATAGTGTATATATTTGATGGGAAAAAAGAGTCCTCAGAATTACGAAACTAAATAAATTTAGACATGTCGGTGTATTTAACTAAAGAAAAAATATTTACTTCTTCAAGAAAGCAAACACATTGTGCATAAATCACGTTTTCGCATACAAATTCAAGCAGCAAATATAAATTCAGAAAGTTACATATTAACAAATTGAATTAGAAGTAAAATGTTATTTCATATAAATAATTAAAAACAACATTAAATGATTGTAATATTAATTAAAATTCATTGTTAGCAAACGTGTTTTAGATTTTCTTCAAATCCGAAACCATTAAATAAATATAAATACAATTTTATTAATTTCATTATATGGCAAATTTATTTTTATATTATCATGATTTTTTTCCAAGCTAAAACATTAATTTTTATTTTATTTTATAACGATTAATTTTTAACGCTTTATAAAACTATTTTCGTGAATCCATAAATTTGAATATGTTGAAAACATTAATTCACTTAAAATTCATGCAAAATACATTGTTTTCAAAGAGGGATGCACCGAGAGCTGGTCTCAAAAGTATTTCAGAACTGAACAAGAAATATCAACGAATAAAAGATATAGAATAGGCATTCACATTCCAAATCTAATTTCCAGAAGAAACAAACTGATGCCCCATTGTTCCAGGAATGGTTCGCCGTTACTACGAAATGGAATTTTAAATCAGGGAACTTTTAGAATCTCTAAGAGCCTTAGGGAAGTTGGGGAACGAGTTGCTTGCATGTCATGCAGTGGAATGTGCACGGAACGACATGGAATAACCACAAACAGTAATCTCTTTATATCCAGCAGAAACATGACCGTAGTTCTCAAATCCTTAATAATCTTTCCCATTTCTCTGGGAATTTAGTCTTAAATATCATTCCTCCTTTGAAATATGTTACTGGTAAATCTTTTATCTTTTGCATTTGTGAGAATTTTTTTCTCTTAGAGGAGCGAAATTTGTTCCATTGTGCGTGTAATTTAAGCAAATAAATATAGACACATTTTGCGTCTTGATAAAACAGAGATTGGTGTCAATGAATTAAAGGAGTATTTTTCGAAATAATATAATGCTTGAAACGTACGGTTCTATCAAGCAGCAACTTACATCATCTGTTTATTTTTATACCCTTTTATATATTAAAAAATAAGGTTTACTTCCATATACTATGCCCCTTCTTCCCACGAAAGTTACTTCAAACATGGTGATGAGAATTTTCAGAAATGGTACTTGATTCTCGCCACCCTGGCAGGCAAAGAAAGAGTATGGAGTAAACTATCCTCTACCAATGATGGGACGTGTTTCTTACCTTAGGGGTTGTACCGTGGTTAGTAATGACAGTTGCGATTCAACCTTAATTTTGGTTTATAATGTCGCAGTATCCGGCAACTCATTTTTTTGGTAAGCCTTAGAGCGGGTTGGAATAATTGTTTAGGTTTCTCATTCGCAGTATTTTCGTTTTTTTTTTCTAAAAATTGTCTGTAGATTATCAGTAATATTAAAAAAATAATTTTTACTTCCCATAAATAGTATTCCTTCCAGGCACCTTGATATGGCGATGAGAAGTTTCTGGAATTGTAATTGATTATTGCCACATTGGTAGCACAGAAATGGCGGGGGGTTCTCAGCTACCCTTTACCAATGAAGGGATATGGCTCTTGCACTTAAAATGGTGATGGTGTGATGGGTGATGAATGGCGATGGCATTTAAAATCCCTCTCCGTTCCTGCTATTATTGTCACGACATCCGGTCATTCATATTTTCCACGTGCCTTCGGGAAGGTTGAAATAGCTGTTTTTGGTTCATGCGCCTAGTATTTTCTTTTTTATTTCTGACAACTGTCTCTAGATCATCAATACTTCTTTATAACTTTATATTATTATATGCTGATCTTGGAATAAGAATGGTGCATATTCTTCTGTCTGAAAATGCTAAGGCAAAGAGAAATATGCATTCTTAAACTATGTGAACAGTAATTTAATAAATTATATCATTATTTTAAAGCTACATGTTGTTTACGCAGTTTCAAAGAGTTTAACGTGCCTTACAAATAGAAAAATGTGCTGTATCAGGATGTTAACTTTAGGCTCTTGCTAACATTAACCTTTTTCGCTAAAAATTTTGCGACTCAAGGTAGTTTGACTGTATTGTGCATAAAAATGTTCATTAAGAATAAAAAATGGAAGTTAGGAATCAAACTATTTATAAATACTTTTTACTATTAAATTTTATATATTTATGATTTAAATCAAAAATATATCTATAACTAGTTCAGAACATACATTTAAAATATATTTCTTGGGTATTAATTAAGGATGACTGCAAAAAACTGTTGCAGTCTTGTGACTAAACATCTGATATAATTCCTTAGATTGGTGACAATTATCACATTGGTTTCTGAGTGGGCAAGAATAATTTTGAGAAAAAAGGTACTTGGAACAAATCTCCAAAGCATGCAGTAAATTGATTTTCCCATCAAAATAAATAACTTAGAAATTATCTTTTACGTAATGTTAGCAAACTTCTGCAATTAATTATTGATCGAATCTATCTTGAGGCAAAAACGGAGTATAAATTCTTTATCGTAGACGTACCTCATTTTGCAAGCCATGTCATTAATTAAGTTAGTGATAAAATCAAAAATGACGGCGTTGTTACACGTGTTTTCATTTATTCCTTATCCGTGTTCGTTTTTGTCACAAGTAATACTTGAAGGACCATTCCGTAACAAGTATCGGGTTTCGATCAACATATTATTGCTGATTGAATTTCCTGTTCCCTGAAATTGAAGTCAGACTCGCTAATTGATTGCTTCGATGGGTAGATTGTTTTGCTAAACGCACTGTGGGTCAGAAGGCTCCGAAAATCAATCAATCAATGATGGGCAATCTAGTAAATAATTTCATGACATTAATTTAATATAAATATTAGATTAGAATTTACGCAGATAAATATAACACATTTTAGTAGTTGCTATCTTTTTTAAACAAAATTATGAGGGATTTCATTTAAGGCTTTATATTGTACTAAGAAAATGGGAGAATTACAATTTTATCATGTGGCGCAAGAAGTTCATAATAGTAAATTTTAAATTAACGTGAATGCTCTGAGTTGTTGTGCTCTTTATAAGCTACCTGTCAACTATTTAAGCTGAGTGAGTGTCTCTTGATTTTTAAGCAGCACTGATTATAACCAAAAGTACGACTTGGCCATTCATGCATCACACATTCAATTGGGCAACATGTTTTTTTTACGAAGAGAGGTACATTTACACACCCCATAGATGGCACCCAGAGAAAAGATAACCCTTCCAGAACCGGGACTCGAACCAGGGAGCCTACATCATGACGAAAACGTGCTACCCTTGTACCAGGTCCCCATCGAATGTTCTAAAAGTAAGCATTTTTAACAGAATTTAGATTAATGGAAGGTAATAGAGCCTTCTGTGACAAATTAAAACTAAAAATCTTTTTTATTTTGGTCTGAGGATTAGTTAATTGAATATGGATTCCAATTAATTTAATTAGAAGCTAATCAATTTCAGCTGAGTGATCTAAAAGTTCAATGTTTTACAAACTACAAAGAGATACCAGGGCAATTCTTTATTAAAGAAAGAATGTATCCGTTCTTATAGCACAAACAATAAAAGACTATTATGATGTCAGACAACGCCATTTAATGTCTTGTAACAAAATGATTCAGTTCAGGTCAGGCAATGGCAAATGATATGCGCCTTATTCATGCTCTTATATATGTCTTAAAATTATTTCAAATATCTTTATGTAAATTGTCTGTGTGTAAGATAACATCTAAATAAATAACTGTAATAATAATTCGGATTCTTTAATGAAACCCTTAATAACCCTTCAAGAAAAATTTTCGAAATTAATTATAAATTAAATAATGGACTAGTATTCAATTTTTATTTGTCCTCCGCTGCCGATTATATCAATATTCATACAAATATCATATCCATCATCTACTATTTAGCCAAATTACTATTGTTAACATTATTATTATTCTTATAATGTCGATCAACTATGCATTGCTCAACAAACAACCTACATAAAACATAATATTTTAATTTCCGAATAATTATATATTATTCATATCATATTATTTATTATGTACTTATGCTATGCGTGTACTTACGCTCTATTATTACTTTTGTACTTATGCTCTATTATTACTTTTGTACTTATGCTCTATTATTACTTTTGTACTTATGCTCTATTTATTCAATTTACAATGCTTCAGAAACTGGAAATGAATTGTCTGTTTTCAAATAAAAACGGTGATATATTTTGATAAAAAATATTCTTCTGTAATAGTAATTTTCTTCTAACACCTGAGCTATTTTATAATTGTAATATTCATAATTGTAGTATCACTATTTAATCCTAATTTACAAATATGCTGAGCTTTAGTAACAAAATACTCTTGATTATTGAAAGTCCTTAAGAGCTATTTTAATCCATTCACGCGAACTCTGCCTTTATTTTCTTTTATCTTTACAAGGAAGGTCATACAAGGAATATGACACATATGACAATTATCCAAAAAAAAGTATGTAAATCATGTTGGCTATAAAGACGTCAGTTGCAATAGCAATTACTAGCACTGTAGATGTCTAAAAAATTGTACCGAGTTAAAACCCAGCAATATAGTTCTTTTTTCAGATTGAAATAATCAGAAAGAATTATTCAGATGCACTTGAAATATATATTCTGCAGAGATCTCTTTCACAGTGAACCTTCTGATTCCAATTTATCACAGATTTTCTGGATTTTATTTCAAGGATTCGAAAAAACAGTAACCCATCAAAAAATATTAAAACGTTATATTTCAAATTTCTATTTTCAAGATTGCCTATTAGCTTCCGAATATAATAAACTATCTCACCATTATATAAACAAGACTTTTTGTACCAAATTCTTGAAGCTTGGAAATTGAAGTAAAGACATACGAAAACATCAAAGGCACGGTATTTAATGATATTTGTGCTCACTCTATGTATTCTATAAATTCTCTAAAAGATACGTGTAATAGCTATAAATATTTTGCGTAATTGCTTACTTTTTATCTAAATTCTTTGGGAATACTTTATGCAAGTAGCAAACAAAATTTGAACGTTAGGATTATTTTTATAATCTTGATTATAATTTTTTTTTATGTTTAAGCAGTCGTGCAGTTTACAAATAAGCTACGATACTGTAAATATGGTTTAAAATATTTTTCTTTCTAAACTGTTTGCTCTGTAAACATGCAACATTACTTGAATTGCGGAATTATAGAACTAAAAAAATCATTCTGAAACATAGTAGAATGATGGCATAAACCAGTTTAATTTTTTTTTTGTTGTTGATTGTTTCCTTCTTTTGCTCGTTTGTTCGGAATAAAGTTTCAAAAGTTTTATAAGATAAACATATAGCTAAACAAGCGAATAATTTCATGTAACTGCCATATATAATGTTAAGATGGTTATCAAGGAAATAAAACCTTATTTATATATACATGAAGAGTATAAAAAGAGATAAATTAAATTGCCTAATTACCTTTGAACAATGCAGAATATTTTGAATGATGCAATTTTAATTAAAATTATAAATGTTTAGAATTTATTAATTAGAATTAAATACTAATAATAGGAAATAAGAGATTTATGTTTAAATATATCATTTATGGAAAAAAATGCGTTTTTTTATTTTTTCTATGTGCGATATAAATTTTTCATATCTACTTATTTGATATTACTTCAAACATTTCTTTTCCTACTACTATGACCCTGAAAATATATAGTTCATTAATTTTAAATTAATGTTAGGAACTGAAATGAAATAAGTTCAAATAAAATACCTTATTGCCAGGATATTGAAATAGAATCAGTGCAATTGTAGCTAAATTTAAATTTTATATATCATACACAATTTTGTGAAGTCTTCGAAACAATGGGTAATATGATTTTTTTCATTGTTATTTAAACTTTGGAATAAGAGTTATTAACAAATGCTCGATTTTCACAAGCAATTTCTGTTCACTCCATTTGAAACACAATTTAAAAAGCAAAGAAAATATTGCATTGCTTAATGTAGAAATGTAAAAATATCTAATGTTTCTTATATCTCACTCTTATAGTTTTGACAATCTAAAAATAAAATAAAATACTATATTTTAGAGCCTGAAAAGTTTTTATAACTATCAGGGTTTTTTTTAAAATCAAGAATACGAAAATATTGTGAATGTTTTGAACTTCTTTTTTTAAAATCCGAGTCTATATACCTTCATAAAATGAGCATTATTCATTGTGTTACAAAAGCTTCAAGCATTTGTTGAGGCTTTCGTAAAGTACCTTCTTAATTATTTTTCTTGTCATAAAAATAAACATGGTATGCAATTTTATATTTCTTTTACCATAAAAATATCATAAAATCTTATATAATAAAGTTAATAAATTCTTATAACTTATAACTTGTCCTTACTATTATTCTTTCTTTGTGTCATTATGGAATATATATATATATATATATTAAAAATGACTCTAAATTACATGGGAATAATTTGCATTTAATTTTATTAATTACAGTGATACTTGAAATATGTAAAAAAACAAGTAATAATTCACTACTAGAAAGCTATAAATTAAAAATAGATTTATCAACATTTTTAAATTCTTAAAATTTATTATGTCTTTTCATAAATGCAATATTTTTTAAAAGATGGGATATATATTGCGCAGTTCTATTTGACAATTGCAGTTAAATAAATAAAATAAATTACAAGAATGAAATTAATACAACATATAGAACATTCTGATTGAATCAATTCGTATAATAATTTATTTGATTCCGTTTTAGGAAAAAAAGTCCATATTATTTAATTCAGTGTAGAACTTATAAAAATGAATCTGACATTCACTTCTCATCATTCCAATTTTGGAAGGCTATATAAATAACTTTGGAATAAATTTTTAATTAATCATTTAATTTAATTATATTATGATTCCCGAAATGTGATTTGCCATGGTTTTTTTAAAGAAAAAAAAAGTATACACCGAAGAGCCATTACATTATGACCACCCTGCTAATAACATGTAGGGCCACCTTTAGCCCTCAAAACTGCTAGTACTTGCCGTGACATTGATTCCACAAGGTGCTGATAGGTAGTCTGAGGTATCTGGTACCAAGCGCTCACCAACTGGTCCTGCAATTCCATCACATTGCGAGGATGTGGCGTGACAGCACGAATTTGGTTTTCCAAGTAGGACCACAAATTCTCTATTGGATTAATGTCAGGTGAGTTTGGGGGGCAAAGACATGACTTGAAAGTCACTGGAATGTTCCTCGAACCAATCCGTGATGATTCGACTTTTATTACATGGTGCGTTCTCCTTTTGGTACACGCCATCCTCCGCCGGAAACACTGTTCCCATGAATGAGTGAACCTGGTCTGCAACCATGTTCATGTACCTTCCAGACGTCAAGGATTGTTCTATGGGGATTATGGGTCCTATTATGCTCCATGAAAACATTGCCCACACCATAATACCCCCACCACCGGCTTGTCTCCGTCCAACTGTGCATCCGGGAGCAAGGGATTCATTTGGAAATCGGCGTATTCTCACACGCCCGTCGAGGTGATGGGCCAGAAAACGTGATTCGTCGGACCATGCAACCTTCTTCCATTCCTCTGGTGTCCAATCCCGATGTTTCTTGGCCCATAGCAGACGCATTTGGCGATGACGTTCCGTTAGTGCAGGAGCATGCTTCGGCCTCCGGCAGCGTATGCCCATACGCAGCAATGTACGCTGCACAGTGTGTTGAGAAACACTGCCTGGGTCACCACTGTTGTAGCTGGTGGTGATTTCGGCTGTTGTAGCCCTTCGGTCACGGCGAACAGTGCATAGCAATCTCCACTCTCCTCTGGAATCAATGCGGCGTGGACGACGCACTTTTGGCCGGCGACTTGCCGTTTCACCATCCCTGCACCACCTTTGATATGTGCTCACAACAACTGCACGTGAACAGCCCACTAAACACGCCGTTTCTGATATTGATGTTCCAAGTCGCCTAGCCATAACGTTTTGACCTTTATCAAAGTCTGATAAATCCGCTGCTTTTCCATTATGTGGCTAATCGCACTATGTTTAGAAAGACAAGGCATTCCCATTTTATATACTCCAATATCAACCATGCACGCGCAGTGGTTCTGCTCCTGGACGAGCCCATTCTCATAGATGGAGGGTGGTCATAATGTAATGGCTCTTCGGTGTATGATTCCATGATATTTCTAACAATGAATTTCCTAGAACAAATTTATAAAGTAAAAAAAAAATCAAACGTTTTAATACTTATTATACAACTTTCATGAGGGATTATATAAATATTTTTCAAGTTACTTTTTAATTAATCAGTTAATTAATTTAAAATCTCATATTTCGAATTCCACATTTTATTGAGTTTTAAAATCCAAAATGATTTTACGATTTCATAATATTTTAGAAATGTGTTTCTTAGAAAAAGCGAATAAATTAGAAAAAAAATAAGCAACCATTTTTTTTTCTTTAGTATATCGTGAAAGGTTCCATGCGAGACTATATTAAGATCTTAGGATTTAATTTTTAATTAATTATTTAATTTAATTATATTATGATTCCATACTTGTCGTGGGACTTGATATTTCTTAAATTATTCATTTGTTTTAATTGTTCAACAATGAATTAAGAACAAGAAAGATTGATAAAGTAGAAACAATAAGCAATGATTTTTATTCCCTTGTAAATAATTCACATTTTTTAAATAATTTTTTATGATTTATCGAAAAAATTTACAAGTATATAGTGTTAGAAGTTAACTCCTAAAATAAAACCGGATTCAAGGACGTTCTAATGTCAGTAAAATTTTCCCATAGATCACATTACCAAGCATCTGCATTTAAAAGCTTAGGTTAGAAAAGAAAGAACTTACTTAAACTATTCTAGAAACTTTCTTATTTCTCTTTTATTATTTAACAGATGTGAAAAGCACTCTTTTGAATAAAAGACGAACTCGGCTCTACTGTCTGATCGATGCTATTGAAAAAAAAAGATTGTCTATATGTATCAATTATACGAATAATAGAAAATGATATTATTCTGTGTCAACATTCAATGGACATGATAGATAATATTTTATTGAATTTGGCCAATGAGTGCTAATCTTTTAAAACACAAATAAAATATATAGAAATAGAATTACACAGCATTACTTGCATTACATATTAATGCATTGCTTTTTCGTTTAATATTAAAGGCATTAGTTATTCATAATATTGCATTTCAACTTAATGATAAAGGCATAAGTTATTAATGGATAGCATTTTAACATGTGAAGAAGGGCAAAGGAAAGGATTATTGTATTCAATCATATGGAGAAATCTACTGTACATTTTAAATTTTATTTTATCTATTAAAGTAAGAAATTTCTAGAAATACTATACTAGCACCACATATATCTAGAAAAATAATTATAGAAATCAAGTTTACAAAAAATAATATTAATATACTCAAATTAATTCAAAGAAAATTGAAATAAATGATGAAAATTAAACATTTTTTAAATAAACTGAAGGAAAAATAAAAAAAAGCAAAATAATTTTACCGTTTTATAATGCATATGTTTTTGTATTCAAGCAGAATTATTTAAAAAAGAATTAACAAAAATCGGTGCATAAACATAGTTTGATCTTTGCATGAAATTTCATTTATTAGAAAAGACTCTCAAATACTAAATTATAACAACTTTAGGAAAAATTTATATTTAAAGTAAAAATATTCTAACCATGTAGATTTATTAATTGATTACTGAATTTTTCAACCTTAATATAAAAAACTGTAAAATGTCTTATTCGAAAATGTAGCACTGCACTGCACTTTCTCTAAATAATCTTAGAAATGAAATTACATTTTATAACTCATGTTCATTTTCCATTGAGGAAAATATCATATGGGAGAATTTCGTTAAATCCATCTATAGGCTAAAATGTTTATTTATGTTTATAGACCAATATCACAATATGCAATATATCACATTTAAACATCACATAGACCAATATCACAATGCTCCATAAAAACTTTTTTCTGACTCAGAATTACTTGAAAAATAATTTTGTCTTTTAAGTGAAAACATGCTCAGTACATTTGTCCGAGAAGAACGTCCTGACGGAACAAGCAACATGAGGGGTAATATCATCCAGAATTAGGATGACGGTAGATAACTCTAGCCTTTGCTACAAAGCAAGCACAACGTGGTCTCACAAAAACCAAAGACAATGTTCTACAATTAAACAGCACTTTTCAAATAAAGAAAAAACCCAGAATGCCGAATGTGGTGAAATCATGTCAAACTGTCATAATCTAGTGGTTTGAATGAGCACTCACAAGGGAGAGATACCACTCAAATACAACTGTGTGTTGAAGTTACTATTCAATGAAAAGAGGGTTTCATCTATCCACTTGATATTCAACAACTAAGGGTCATTTTTGTGCATGGACTCAAGTTGCAAATACATGTCATTCCTCGTCATTTACTGACAATAATTTTTGAAGTGCCTGCATCTTATATGTTTGCATTTTCAAGATTCCGTGCCGAATGCGTTGGATCGACGTTCTTGGAATCTCAATTAATATTTCAGTTTTACTTTTCTGCTACTCCTGCTATCTGCTACTCTTGATGTCTTCATTCCTTTCACAGTGCAGAACTTTCGCAATGCTTTAAACAGGGAGTTGATTGTTCTTATAGAAAAATGTAACCACCAATACTCGATTGGTTAATGATAGCATGCTGTTGGCATCGAGTGGCGGATCCATTTAAAACTTAATAGCTATCCTTGTTTTCTCACAAAGTCACGGTTTGACCTGTGAGTGCCGTTTATTGGTCGTTTTTGAATCATTTCAAATGTAGAAAGAATCCAAATAATTTTTAAACATATTTCAGCAAACCACATTTTTTTCACGATAATTACAATTTTTTATTGTAACTGTTTGCAAGAATGGTTTTGATTCTGCACGGATGATGCAAAACACATATAATGTTGTGAACGATGCACTTTAAATATAATGGAACGGAATATCTTCTTGCTGCAAGGTTTAGTTGATTTCGTTTATTGAGATTTTAAGTTCTCCATTTGTACGTTTCTTAAATTTGCACAATGTGCCATAAAATAACACTTATAACTCAAAATGATTTGTTAATTAAAAAACTAATGTCGGAAATATTCTTCAATATTACTTTAAGAATATCAACTATTAATATTTTAATTATTTAAAAAATACACAGTTAAATGTTTTAGTATATTATATATATTTTTAACTAAATTAATATTTTTTTGTTTCCATTAATATTAATTTTTCTTGAAATTAAGTTGCTCGATGCTTAATATCTTAAATTATACACAAAAATCTCTAAAATCCTTTTAAATAAGCTCAAAAAATTAAATGGCTATGTAATGCCTAGTAATTGCAAGCAATATCTCCGAGAGAAAAGAGTTTCAAAAATTCTTGAATGCTTCTTAGAAGATCTTAAATCTTTTCAATGACGATTCATTCAACTCCATATATTGCACTAAAAAATCCATGGAAATCAATTACTTTTTTTCTCATTCTCTAACTCAGTGTTTCCTCTAATTTGATAAAGCACCTTGATGAATCTGTCGGCTTCTTCATAATTCAATTTTCGAACTATTCACTGACTTGATAACTCTTTCATGTTCGCGAAGTTTTTCAATTTGGGGAAAGAGAAGATTTTGTCTTTAATACTTTCTCACATGGTCTTCTGCTTTTCATGAAAAGTTTGAAAACCAGAAATCAATGAATGTGTTGCTGAAAACACGATGCATCGGGAAAAATCTGATTTTCCAAAGTTGGATATATTTCAAATTCAAGAAATGAATGCTTTGAAATATTTAAGAAATCACAGTTCGTTTTAGTTAGGAGATGTTTTTAAATTACAAAATATAGTCGTAAAATCGGAATATCTCTGGGAAACTTTGTTTCAAATCGAGTTCAGGAAATTTAATAACTTTAAACTAGATTTGCGAATTCATATGGGAATTGAAATAGTACTCTCTTTACAGAAAAATACACTGTGTAGTAGTTAGAGTAATCATTACATGCATGAGTACATTTCTGATAATTTCACTTTTTTTAAGACAAAAATATTTGTGAATTATAAAGTTGTATAAAATGTAATAATCACTATAGAAATTTTATAAATCTCTTTGAAAATCTATTGCACAGAAAAAATGGAAATCGAATCAACAAATAATAATCAAATTTTGAATTTCAACATTTCCTAAAGTTGAGCTACAAAACATTTTAATGATCAAATCATATGAAAATATGAAATATTAAAATTATTTTCCTCTCCTCTTTTTACTTAAAATTTATTACCAATTCTTTTTTTAAACAAATAAATATAAAAATACGCTATTAAACATATTTAAAATAATATATTTCTTGAAAATACATTATTTTACATTGCTTTCCATTAAAATTTTTAGACCTCAAATTAATTAGTAAATATAATGTGAAATCTAGAATTGGTTTCTTTTTAATTTTGAGAGAAACTGTTTCTTAAATAAATGTGAGCATATGATGAAAGAAAGAGTATAGCTAATATTCAAAATTCAAATTAAATATATAATTACCATTATTTTCTGGTATTAATTTAGAAATAATTATCTGATAAAAACTTCAAATTTTCTAACTTTATAAGAAAGGCCAAGAATATAATTATTATATCAATAAAATGCCTATTTTTGTCAACAAAAACGTTTTTCATTTTGAAATAACTTGATAATTTTGTACGAAAAATGATTTCAGGAATGATAGAAAAGACACTCGAACTTCTAATGGGCAGTTAAAGGAAAACGAGATAGACAATATACTGAGTATATCATAGAAGTTGGTAACTTTGGAGTGTTCTTGAATAAAAGTTTCTTCAATTGTGGAACAAGAAGGTACGGAGTGAATGTTCACCGTTCGGACATTTGCCTGTTAGAAATATTTGAAATGAAGACAGTGATTCATGTATGCGTCCGACATTACTATGGAAACCAGGGAAGTTAAATTATGTGCTGTAGATTGCTTTTTGGTTGTAGAAAAAGTATCAAAGAATGAAACTCATGCCCGAATATATGTCACATATGTGTAAGTTTAAGTGAAATAAACGCTATCGGAAAATATCTTACACATATTCCACACAGTCTGGATATGTCTCTTAGCCATATCCATATTTTTGAAAGGTATACAGGCCTTACATTTATAAAATTGTCCACCTTATTTATTGAAACTTTGTAGCTGAAAGTACATAAAGAAAGTAGAAAGTGCACACCTTGGAAAACTATGATTCCACAGGCAACCGTAATTTTTTCCCCAGAATGCATCGACCAGCTTGTCTTATGGTGGCAATGTATTACCATCTTGTCTAAGTTTATTAATAGTTATGACGATTGCTTTAAAAGAATAATTAATTTGTTTTATTTCCATTTGTCTCGCTTACATTTAACTTCCCCTTATGGATAAAAAATTAACGTATTTAGCTGTTAATGTTCACGAAATTTTAATGCAAAAACCCCAAAGTACAATCATTATATTTATTATTTTGTACTTTTTAAATTTTAATCTGTATAAATATTCCTTTTGAATGTCACTCTATTCTTTCAAATATCATATGTAATATGTAATCTGTACTTGGAAGTTTTAGTGACATGTGACCAATGACTGCTACTGATAATAATGTGAAGCTCAACAAGTCTGATTAAATCTCAATTGGAGGCAGAGGATAAATGATTATATTACTCCATTTAACGAGGGATGAAGACACTTTCCTGATCTCTCCAGCTTTAGACCAATCCACTGTATTTGGCATTGTAATGTTGATTGGTAGCATACGATGAAGCTCAAGCGAATATGTCAACTCCATCCATCACTGAGCTCCATTAAAATACATTAATTGAGCAGTACTACGAGAAATGATGATATATGATAGGGTTTTAACAGATAGTTACTGAATGAAATATTCAAAATACAAACAAATGCATTGAATAAAACAGA